>CM062297.1:451328057-451409311 GCA_031216915.1 Pictodentalium vernedei | reverse complement strand
GATCATCATGCTTCTGATGACCATACAGTACAGCCACCATTAGACTGGTCATAATCCATACATGGGCATTGATGTCCACACATGCAATTACCAGGTAATAAATCATCATCAGCAAAATTTAATAAATGAAGCAATGGGTTGTACCTGATGCTTCATTAATTAAATTTTTGATGATTATTCCTATAATTAGTGTTTGGAATCTACTATTATTGCATCTCTGGAAATATTGTTGCCCATGGAAAATGACCAGACCACAGCAGCTGTACTCCTGTTCAAATTTAGGTTCAGGTGACCATTTGATGCAAGTCTGAATTTCATCTGTATTTTTCTCACATTCTTTGGAATTACCAAATGATGATGCAGAGGATCAAGACACTCATCCCACCACACCAATGCTGGAAAATTTGCAGTTAACCTTCATTCTGAGGTATCTGCTCTATGGTAGTAACTTTGACCAAAGTTGAAAGAAGATCCTTCAGGGTTAAAGAAGTTTTCTAAAATAACTTAAAACTGAACCAGTTAAATTTGAGGAAATGATTTAGACTGTCTAATAGACTGTTCCTTTCTGGGTAAATGGTTAATCCTGTCCCAATGCATATACAGTACTGTGATCACAAAAGTGGTCTTTTAGTCGATCGGCTCTCGATCTGGCTTCGGTTCCGTCGCGATTGAGAATCGCGGTTTTGTCGATAAAACGCGGCAGAATGGAGAAAGAATCGAGACAAAATTTAGGTAGAATCGAGAGAAAATCGCAACGGAAACACCAATACATTGTGAGATGATTTGTTACATGTATTCCTTGATGGTGAAAACTTCAAAGTTCGGCGTGAACGGATCGTAGTACATTCTAAGATTCGTTCGATGTATTCGTATGTCGCAATTAAAAAAACACAACAAAATCCAGTCGAGTTACAAACCTGAAGATATTTTCCGTCTCGCTCCCTTTTCAAATCGACAAAGTAAAAATTTTGAAAGAAAAGTGTGCGAGATGTAAATAGATGTGAACAGTGAACACTATCATAAGAATTGACCTGGTCTGTGCGGGTAAATCCTCATCGCATCAAAACTGAGAATTGCCCCCCCCCCCCCCCCCCCCCCCCCCCCCCCCCCCCCCCCCCCCCCCCCCCCGTGCCACCGTCTGGGTGTCGATAGAAACATTACTCTCAGTTGGTAAAATTATTATAAACAAATAAACAAATAAAAAGGAAAAAAGGCGGCCATATCCATCGGCGATATCCAAATTACTTCAAACAGAAGTTCTTCACCCAGAGTTCTTCACCCAACATCAGAAATCAGTCAAAAGCCAATTTTGCGGTTGACTATCTCTCACCACAAAGTCGGCTGTTTTGGGGTGAATCGATATTCTGATCGGACATGCATTTCCGAGTTAAATCGTTAAAGAAAAGCGCATTCAAATGAAAGAAAAAACAGCGATCGTACATTTTTACTATTTATTCATGAATATCATATGAAAGAACACGCCAGAAAGTGTATTTTTTAAATATGAGGGCATTATTTTTTCACAACTTTCAAACAGCACGTGTTTGAGGAGTCCGACATTTTTATCGTTTGAATGTTTTTCGCTCCTTACAGTTCGCCCCGACGGGTTAAATTAAAGTAACATAACTTAGTATTTTGGTCTAGAGGCTTTGAAACGAATTTGTTGAAGTATGTCTCCAGTGAGCTGTAAGTTTTTTTCACAGAACCTGAACACCACTGTGTGAGTGGAAACTCCACTACATGAGTGTTTTTGTCGTAATCAACCAATTTATTTATTGGTGTTTAAGGTCACATATTTCTGCACAATGGCAAATCATGACCATGACAGTTTTACGGGTGGAGGAAGCCGGAGTACCCAGAGAGAACCACCGAGCAACGGCGAGCAACTGTCAGCTCCACACAAGCAGGGTTAGCATTGGTTGAAGACAGATGCACCATCAACGTGCAGTACGCCTCAGTACACGAGGGCAATGGGGGTGAAGTGTCTTGCCCAAGGACACAACGCGGTTGCCGCAGGGTGGGATTTGAGCCGAGGACCTCTCGGCCTGCAGCCTGCACCTCTACCTACTGAGCCACCGCCCCCCAATCATCCAGTACTTATCCCTCTTCTAATCCCAGCCATTCAGTGTGTACTGTAGGCAAATTATGGCAATTATGAATAATGAACATGCACAGTCGAGCACTGCATCAACAATGCTAATGTTGGTGGTTAACGTCACAGTCCTGGTCCAAATCCAAAGTCTTTTTCAGGCACGTAGCCTAGAGTCTACAATATTATGTGTAGAAGACCGGCGGAGGTGTGTGTGTGTGTGTGTGTGTGTGTGGGGGGGGGGGGGGGGGGGGGGGGGGGGAGGGGCTTGGGGTAACCAGTAAAATTCAGTGTTGTTGTTCCCCCACCAAAAAAACATTGACTCTATGCAAGACCCCCCCCCCCCCCCATCCCATCCCCTGACTGTGCACTGGTATATTTACATGTACATCCCCTGCAGTTAAATAAATAAAAGTTCCGTCAGAGACTTCGCACTTTCAAAAACAGTGAAGTAGGACTGATCTACAATTCCATCGAAGCTCCACCAGCGGGAAGGCCACGCCCACCTCAGGGCTATGACCATCGGATATGCATGTGGCATACATCGAGCTGGCTATCCCCTCCCCCCCCCCCCCCCCCACACACACACCCGTAAAAACAGGTTTAATCAGAACCACGGAATACAAAAAAGCTCGTTTATGATGGGTGGGGTGGTGTCAATTTTTTTTTTCAAGAAGCATAGGCACATGAGGCCGGGACGACTACAGCCCTCCGTTGCCAGAGAATCGACGTGGCGAGGGGGGGGCAAGGGTAATGCATCACTCGGGAGGGAGGTGTATGTACGGGGGGGGGGGGGGGGGGGGGGGGAAGGGGGGGGGGGGGCTTAAAAGGATTGAATTGACCTGGATGAATATTTTGCTGTTCAATATCCATAACCAAACTGACTACGAGTTGACTTGATAACGAATTGGTACTTTCGCCATTAAAAAACAGCCATGTACCCAAAAGTCCGAAAAATTGACGCTTCACATGCTTCTTAAAATACAAATGTGTTCATGTGATGTCAGTCATTTTGATAATTGAAGGGGTAAAATATCGTTTTTTTTTTTATTTTTTAAGATCCCAGCAACCAACAAAACTCTTGAATTTCTAGCGGAGAGAATAGTTGGACACGACGATATTGTATTCACCCCAAACGACAGATGTGGTGATATGCGTGAAACTGAAACGGAAGGTACAAATTAAGTTGAGATTGGAGGGTGCTGCCTACACAATGTCAGATCGGGGGGACAACAAAAAGAGAGGGAGTGGTGAAAGACATAGTGGGTGGAGCGGGGGTGTCTGCCTCAAGTCCATGTTTATCAGGATTTTCAAATTCAGATGAATACGATTATGAATTTATGTTATGATTAATGTTGGGTGTGGGCAATCGCAACATCTGGGAAGTGTTGAATTTGACCCTTTTTTAGAATATATAACAACTCGATACATTGGTTAGGTCTACGTGCACATTAACATTGCAAACGGTTACATTTGTGCACATGCAGTTCGGACTGTTCCCTCCGACAAAACCGCGAAAATCCAATCGGCGGAATGGAGGTTGTGTTTCGCTTTAGCCGCGCTTCTGTCGATAAGGTTTTTTTCTTGTCTGTCACCTCGATCGCGACCGCGTCGAGAACGCGCCGCGATTTGGTGTCCGCTTTTGTGATCACAGTACTGTAAAATCAAAATTCCTCATTGGAACATGCTTGATGGGCTCATTCCAATGAGGGGTTAAAAGATATGGTTTTGTTGAACGTTTTGAAAACAAATTTTTTCAACTGCTCAATTTGAATACAGTGGAGCCCACTTAATTGGATATCTTTTGATTAAATATCCCTGTTAATTGAATATAATATCCAGACACAAAAGCATTTACCATACCTCCAGTACAAATTTGGCCTGTTAATAGAATAGGTTATAGAGTAAACTCCTGTTAATTGAATAAAAAATCTTGTAACCTGTTGAGAAATTACCTTGACTCTCCCCAGTTTTCCTTTGTTTATAGACCTATTTGGCCTCAGTACATCCAATACAGCATTTAATCTATTATACCTTGTTTGACAGAGCTCATGGAGCTCTGGCAAACAAGATATAATAGAATAAATGCTAAGTTTCTCTTTAGAATACAGGAAAGTGACACAATCCATTAATTGAATACACCTGTTAATTGAATAATTTTCATTGGCAAAGTGGCTATTCAGTTAACAGGGTTCCACTGTATAACATTGGCAGATGCAGCCAATTCGTTTGGTAATGGTTTAACAGCTTTGAGTGTGTCATGAAGTCTTTGTGCCATGAAGTCATAGTAAACCCCTGCTATCTACATGTACATTTGTATCAGTAGACTGTCAAAGACACAATATCTGTCTTGCATCTTGCAAATTGATTTTTCTATCAATCGATAATTGGCTACGTGCTGGAGATAACTTTGCAGGCACAAATGTTAGTTTTGTTGAAAATAAGTTTTAACAGCTCCCTCATGCACATCAAATAAAATCTTGTAGGTTTGTTTGTTGTGAACAATACAACAACAAATTCCATAGACATGGCAACAATGTTCCTAAGTCCATAAAAAATAAATACTTAGATTAGGCCCCTCAAAGTAGATCTTCTGTTTCTCTGGCCATTTTTGGTAAAATTGCATGTGGGCAGATAGTTTTTTTTATTTTTTATTTCTTTGCCATCAAAAGTTCATGTTCTTGGTTTGTCTTAGTTTAGCATAGCTGGTGGTATATTTTGTCCCTTAAGTCAAAGATGACTTTGCAATGTTAAAGCATTGCAAAGCCTTACTGCACTCAAGGAACAAATTTCTTAATTTTATTAACTTGAGTGAAATAACAGACATAAACCATTTAATTTTTATTTAATTTTTATTTTTTTAAGTTTGCATTGGTTATAACAAGAGCGCACGTATCGCTGAAGCACTACAATGTCCCCTACCGGACTAATGAGCATTAATAATTATACAAATATTATAACCTAGATGTGATCAGCATGAATTCCGTTGAAGCATTTCCAAAAAAAGTCCAGAAAACTGATATTTTGGCACTTTTCCATATTTCCAAGGGCCATAACTCACAGAAAAACAATGCAATCAGGATGACACTCAAACATGATCTGTAAGTCATCGTTCTATAGTAGGTTACCAAGAATGAAATCATTCGGTTGAAGCATTTCCAAAAAAAAGTCCGGAAAACTAAAGTATGACTGACAGACTGACTGACAGAGTGACGGATGGACAGAGTGCAAATGAAACTTGATCTGTAAGTCATCGTTCTATAGTTGGTTACCAAAAATGAAATCATTCCGTTGAAGCGTTTCCAAAAAAAAGGCCGGAAAACTAAAGTACGACCGACAGACTGACTGACAGACTGACGGATGGATGGATGGACAGAGTGTAAATGAAACTTGATCTGTAAGTCAGCGTTCTATAGTAGGTTACCAAAAATGAAATCATTCCGTTGAAGCGTTTCCAAAAAAAGTCCGGAAAACCGATATTTTGGCGCTTTTTCCATATTTCCAAGGGCCATAACTCACACAAGAATGCGGCAATCAGCATGAAACTCAAACTTGATCTGTAAGTCATCGTTCTATAGTAGGTTACCAAAAATGAAATCATTTCATTGAAGGGTTTCCAAAAAAAGTCCGGAAAACTGATATTTTGGCGCTTTTCCATACTTCCAAGGGCCATAACTCACACAAGAATAACGCAATCAGCATGAAACTCAAACTTGATCTGTAAGTCATCGTTCTATAGTAGTTTTTACCAAAAATGAAATCATTCTGTTGAAGCGTTTTCAAAAAAACTCTGGAAAACTGATATTTTGGTGCTTTTTTCCCATATTTCCAAGGGCCGTAACTCACACAAGAATAATGCAATCAGCATGAAACTCAAACTTGATCTGTAAGTCATCGTTCTATAGTAGTTTACCAAAAATGAAAACATTCCGTTGAAGCGTTTCCAAAAAAACTCTGGAAAACTAAAGTGTGACTGACAGACTGACGGATGGACAGAGTGCAAACCTATAGTCCCCTCCGGCGATGCCAGTAGGGGACTAAAAAGAGACAATGCGGCAGCCAAAAGGACCATGCAGGAGTGCATGAGAAACAGATTTTTCACTTTTTAAGGCCTTATTTGAATTTTTTTTCAATTTGGGCTGGGTTGGGAGGGTGGTGATGTGTTTTTTTTGTTTTTTTTTATTTACATGGAATCAAATGATGACCTCAGAAGACCTTCCCTGTGTGCAAATATGTATTCATCAACCTGCAGAGTGCCAAATAATTTTCTGTTAACTTTTGTCTTTGCCTTGTTGTTGTTTATGGGAGGGTCCCTAGCAGCACTCTCCCATAAATTGTAACACCCAAACTGATACAGCATAAACATGTACATGCACTGCACAGGTATCCCCTGCCAAGATAGCTTTTGGAGAAGGGTGCAATTAACCCATTACCTAACATGAAAAGCAGATGACACTTGCAAACAAAATTCTTGAATAGCTAATTTTTTTTCATTTTTTATCTCAAAAAGCATAGGTTAAGACTCTCTTTGGACGAGCTCGTTCCAAAGAGGTATCATAACCTATGTTTTTGAGACAAAAAATGAAAAAAAATAATGAAAATTAATTGGCGACTTTTGTGAATAGCGTTTTCCGGTCTTGGCCATTATGTTAGGTAAAGGGTTAAAAGCAAGAGTTTTAGATTTTATTAGTGGATATCACTGATAAACAATCTGGGATAACTTCAGCAAAAACAGGTGAGGTTGGAATGCAAACTCTTTCCACTTCATTGTCCTGCAGGCCTGGCATTCTTAAAAATACAGGAGGGCTAAAAATTGGCCTAAGTGAGTGATAAGCTCTCCTCAAGCTTACATACAAAAGTTAAAAGTGGCAAAATATAATTAATCCTGCCTAGTAAGCTTTGTACATTTTATTTGGCGCTGATAACAAGGTAGTCTCTGTGAGACAGCTACAATGCCCATCCCACACCTCTGGCCCGGAGGAGTGGGAGGAGGAGTGGCCATCTTACAGAGACCACTAACATAGCCAAGATCTGAAAAGATGTAGGTTTTAGGCACAGGCAGTTATGGTAATCATTATTTTCTAAAGCCAGGAGGGCTAGTTTTCGCCCTCCTTGTTTTTAAGGCGAGCAGTAGGCGAGCAAGTAAATTGCTCTCCTGAAAATGCCAGGCCTGGTCCTGTGAAAGACTAGGTGGAAAAAGCTGATATGCAAACTTGTACCACTTAAACATACTGAAAAAATTTGAAATCCATTCATAATTGCTGTAATTTATCCCCTGATAACTTTTGTTCATATTCTGACTTACTTCAAAAAAGTTTTATTCAACGGGCATAACTCTGAGAAGAAGGTGTGCACAATGTCATTTTTAACTGGGCACTGAATAACTATCATAGGATGTATGCGTGTGAAGTTTCATGGAAGTCCAGCCATTGTTTTGAAGATATGAGCCCGGATGAATGGACAGATGAGTGAATGGATGAACAGATGGAAGGACGAAGCCTATCGCTTGATCCCCTACAAACTTTGTTTGCTGGGGGATATGAAGCACATCCATAGAGTACAGAGCCTTTAAGCTGTGGTATGTGCACTCCAGAATAAAGTGTAAATATGAGTTTCCATGCCTCAACCAGTTAAACTGACTTCATGTGTAAATGAAAGGAACAGCATTAAACTAGACCAAAGTGAAGGGTGGCATATACTCTGCCTTCAATACCATGGATAGCATTACAGAAATGAAACATTTATTACTGGGTGACGCTGAAGGATGACATATAACAGACCTGTGACAGATTACAGACCATTGGGGCATATATCTTAAGAACTATTAAGTGTCACCATATGGTGACACAAAAAGATACCCCCACCTCTAATTCTGTGAAAAAAATATTTTTCTGCAAACTTTAAATATTGTGTATCTGCAAGACATGTGTAACCATGTCCTAAAGTTTCAACTCTCTACATTTGAAATTGTGGTAGGAGTTGATTACACCATGAGGGTACACTTAATTAAACAAGTTATTCATGATTGAACTTTGGGTCGGACAAAATTAAAGTCCATAAAATGTAATAACTCCTACAATAATACACTGCATAACATCTGCCTTGTACTGTGGGTAGACATCAATAGCATAGACTTCACACACCAAATATGATTTTATTCCAATGAGTACTCTGCAAGTTATTCATGAATTAATCTCAAGGCAGATAAATTCTAAGTCCATAAAGCTCAATGACTCTGGCAATAAAACCTTGCACAACACCTGCATTTCATTATGGGTATACATCAATAGGATACACTTGCATCCCAACTCAACCAAGTACTTTACAAGTTATTCACATGACTAAATTTTGGGACAAACGGATGGACGGATGGATGGACAGACAGATGGATGGACGAACAGATGGATGAACAGACGGATGGACAGATGGACAGACAGACAGACATAATGAAAATAAGCAATCTGTCATTTGCAGAATGAGATCCCCAGAGGGTGAATTTGCTGATGCTATCCCATACAATGAACCAATTTATCCTTTGGGGTACCTCTTTCTCTTTAGGAATGAGACTGCGATTCAGATTGAGGTTCACAGATCGTACAGTTAGTGATACTACCCTGCTGTGAAGGGTAGCATCACCAAATTCACCCACTGGGGTCCTTATTTTGCAGATGACAGTCTGCTAATTTCCATGTTTGATAATTATCTAGGTATTTATTTTTTTTATCAGGAGTTTCTGAGGGGAGGAAACCAAAAAATCCTGAATTCAGATTATGCCAATTGAAATCCCATAATTCTGACAGAAAATTAGCTGACCTAATAACAGCCCTGTTCAGCCGCAATAATTGTGTAAAAGAAATCTAAATTTTATAGTAAATTTCCTTTCTTATTATACCTACCACAATTGTTTACTACAGGCTTGCACTACAGTGGAAGTCCCTAACTCGGATAAAATACTCTCTATTTTTGTCTTTCCCAAGCAAGTTGGGAAAGAAAAGTGGTGCAAAAGCACCAATAAAAATAAGCCAAAACTGGGTCGAGTGCAACCGGCGCAGACCCAGTACGGGACGCTCTCTCCCAAGTACAACTCAACGACTTCCGTTGCCAGTGCGCATATACCGTCTCTAAAGACTCATTCTTTTTTGAATCCGTAAACGTTAGAGTTATGTGATCAGCGGGGAGGAAAGATTCTTTACCCGTAAAGAAGACGGGAGGGCCTCCATGTAAACAATTGTGGTAGGTATAATAAGAAAGGAAATTTACTATAAAATTTAGATTTCTTATCAACCTACTCACAATTGTTTACTACAGGCTGAATAGACAAAAGGCTGGAGGGAATCGCATAACCAACCCCCACATAACCCTAGTGCACTGGAACCGTGAAGCAGAAGGAAGAGGTCCCGAGGCTTATCAACCATAATGTCGCAATCATTGGTAAAGGACAATGAAAAGAGACATATGAGCCTGTGTGACACACAGACAGAAAAAAAGGGCAGTAACAGCACAAGGCTGAAACTGACCTTCAAGAAGCCTAATGGCTATGGCAGACAACAGCCTGAGCAGAAGAAAGAGGACCCAAGGCAAAAAGGTCCTCCGACTGCTCTTGCAACTGGCGTAAATAAAAGGTGGAGAAAGTAGAAGCATTTCTCCAGTAGGCTGCCTGCATAACATCCGACAACTTGACGGAGTTAGAATAAGCCCAAGAGGTAGACAGTGCCCGCACCTCGTGGGCAGAAATACGATTGGTAATACAATCGCCAGCTGCTAAACGACTATAAGCCGTACGAATAGCAAGACAAATCCATCGAGAAATGGATTGAGGAGAGATCTTCTGTCGACCCGGAATGAGAGACAGAAAAAAACGTTTTCTGCCCTTCCGAATGAAGCGTGTCCGATCAAGATAAATGCGAATAGCACGGACCGGACAGAGCAAAGGGCGAGTACCCTCAACAGAGGGAAGAGCCCTGATACAGATAGGAGGAGGAGTAGTATCTGGTAACTGATTCTTAGCTAAAAAGGAGCAATCAGTGGTAAAAGTAACACTGTTGGGAGAACTCCTAAAAAAGGCCAGGTCAACCGAGAGGGCGTGAAGCTCACTAACCCGTCTGGCCGAAGCAAATGCCATCAGAAAAGCCGTCTTGTATGTGAGAAAATGCATATCCACCTGGGATAAAGGTTCGAACGGCGACCCCCCCCCAAGCAAAGCAGCACCCACGAAAGATTCCATCGTGGAGTAAGCTGCAAAGTCCGAGGCCTTTTCAAAGAAAAGTGCCGAACAAGCTTGGAGAGGTAAGGATTAGTGCCGATACGACGCTTCCCCACATAAGAAAAAGTCTCTGAAAGCATAGACCTGTAACCCTTGATGGTAACAGGCTGGAGACCTCGAGAATCAAACAGATATACCAGAAACTCCGCAATCTGTGAAATCGAAGGATTGGCATAATCAACAGAGTGATCAGCACACCATCGACAGAAGACCTTCCATTTAGCTGCATAAGCTAAACCAGTGGAGTGCCTCCTTGAAGAAGAAATGCACTCCACTGCTCGTCTCGAAAAACCTCTACGGAGGAGACAGGACCTGACAAAAGATATGCGTGAAGGCACAATGAAGTCGGGTCGACGTGAAACCTCCTCGGGCGACCTTGACAAAGAAGGTCGTGACGTAGCGGGAGACGTGCCGGAACCGCCGCCATCAGCGAGCGGAGCTGATTGATCCACACCCGCTGAGGCGACAGGGGAGCGATCAGAATGATTCGACAACTGCAGGTTCGAATTTTGGCGAGAACCTGAGGAAGAATCGGAACCGGCGGGAAGGCGTAGCCGACTAGACCGTTCCAATCGAGTGACAGAGCGTCCACGGCAAAAGCCAGAGGATCTGGACACGGGGACACGAAAGTGTCCACCTGATGGTTCCAACGAGTCGCAAAGAGATCGATGTGGGGACGTCCCCAGAGATCGCAAAGCGACTGGAACACTGCCCTGTGAAGCATCCACTCGGTGGAAATAACCCTGCCCTGTCGGGACAGGGAGTCGGCTAGGACGTTCAGACGACCGGGAATGTGACAAACAACCACTCCGGCGTGAACCTCCTGAGCGAGCAGTAAAAGATCCCGAGCTAACTCGTACATCGGAAGCGAGTGCGTGCCGCCCTGGTTCCGAATGTAAGCAACCACTGTCGAATTGTCGGATAGTAGAAGGACCTGGCGATTCGACAGGTGAGGGATCCACTGCCTGAAACTCAGAAGAAGAGCAAGAAGCTCCTTCTGGTTGATGTGTAGAGCTGCTTGATCCTGGTCCCACATCCCGTGTAGGGAAAGACCGAGAGGATCCAACGTCGCACCCCATCCGAGATCGCTGGCATCTGCCGTCAGAACGCGATCGGACGTGGGTAAGTCCAGCGGAACACCCTGCGTAATCCACTGAACATCTGTCCAGGGAAGAAGGTGAGGATACAGAGAGTCTGGAAACGGAAGCACCTGATCCAGAGAATCTACATTCGGTCTCCAACGACTGAGCAGAAAGTGTTGGAGAGGTCTGACACGCAGCCGACCTAGAGGAATGAGATCCGTCACCGAACCGCAGAGACCGATCAGCCGGAGAAAACTCCGAGCGGTCGCGGACCTGGACTGGGACAGAGTCAGAGCAAAAGCTGAGAGAATCACAGCCTTGGCCTGGGGAACAGCCACCAAATTGAATTTGGTTTGGAAAGACATCCCCAGATGATAAAACGACTGAGAAGGGACCAGGTCCGACTTCTCCTCGTTGACTCTGAATCCTAGCGACGTGAGCAAGCTCAACAGAGTGGCGACATCCGATTCCAGTAAGGCAGCATTGGAATGCCTCTGGAGGATATCGTCCAGATATGCCGAAGTAGTCACCCTGGACTGTGTGCGATGGAACGCTATCACATGCGACATCAGTCTGGTGAACGCCCAAGGAGCCAGGTTGAGGCCAAAAGGCATGGCCTTGAACTGGTAAACTCGCCCCAGAAAAGCGAACCTGAGATACTTCCGTGACGCCCGATGCATCGGAACGTGGAAGTAAGCGTCTCGCAGGTCGATGCTGGCTGCGAAATCTCCCTGGTGAATTGATTGGCGGACCGACCTGAAAGTCTCCATGCTGAACTTGGGAGCAATGATAGACTGGTTCAGGATGCTCAGATCGATAACCGGTCGGAGTCGGCCATCCTTCTTCGGCACCAAGAACAGGCGGGAATAGAAACCCACTGACTGAACGTTCTTGACGACCTCGATCGCCCCCTTTGCCAGGAGATTGGCAATCTCCGTGGACAAAAGTTCCCGACGTAAAACGTCTGAAGGAACTGTGGTTGGAAGAGGCACCCTTGACAGAGTGGGGTGCCGTCGGAAGGATATGCGCAGCCCGAACCGAACAACATCTAACACCCATGGATCGGATGTGATGGTGGTCCAATGGTCTGCGAACTCTGCTATCCTTCCTCCAACCTGGGACGAGTCGAGGTGAGGACCTTCATTTCGAGCCTCGACGAGGCCCGCGAGAGGAGAAACCACCTCCTCTGCTAAATGAAGAATCCTGAGACTTCCCTCGATTCTGCCGACCCCTACCTTTACCCCGTGAGTAAGAAGTAGAGGCGGCGGCAGAAGGACCAGCCTTTTGCTTCACAGAGGAAGCAGAAGGGTACTTGTTAGGCTTGGAACGGCCCTTGCCTCCCCGAGAAGGCTGATCAAGCTGACGAAACAGCAGCTGATCTTTGGAATGATGTAGGATGTCATCCGGACCGTCGACACGGAACCATGGAAAAGTTGCGGACCTGCCAAAGAAGCAGATCGAAGAGTAGCACGCTGCTCCTCGGGAAGGGATCGTCCTGTGTCCAGCACAGCGTCCCTTCGAACTAATTCCAAATTGGCCGTGTTACAGGCATGGGTGTGAGTAAGGTGCATAAGCGCCTTGGACAGCACACGCAAAGGAGCCTGTACCTCGTCAAACTTATCTGGAGGCAGATAAGCAGCCAAAGCTGAGACGACGTGATCTGAGAGAGAAAGCATGCCAAGCATCTCTCTAGATAAGCCCAACGTGGACTCCAGAGTCGTCATTGGAATGACGGCAGACTTGGGCTTGGAAAGCCCGAGGGAAGTGGAGTCCTGATCCAGAACCGTCAAAGTCTGGCAGACTGACGGATTGGCGGAATCGTAGGAACGATAACGCACAGGAGGCAAAAAGGTGTCAACCCTGGTGAAGAACGAAGTCTTCAAAGCCTTGGAATTCAGCTTGGCATCCAAAGCTGAAAAAGCCTCAACCACCTGTACCGACTGGCATGGTCGAAGGCGCCCAGAAGCAGGTTGCTCCATAGGCTGTTGGCGCGCGACCGATGATCGCGGCCAGGCTGACACTGTCGGCTGGTTAGCAGGTTTGAGCTCAGGCAGAAACCCAAACACAAAGTCAAGAGCCGCCCCCAAGTCCGAAGACTTATGGCCCTCGACCTCAAGCATGTCGGACTCCTCCCCAGAGTCGGAAGACACATAGCCCATCGTGAGCAAACCAGCCGACGCCTCCCATGGTGTCGGGACACCAGAGGAATCGGAAACCGGCCTGTTTCCAATCCCGGGAGGCGGCGCCATAGGAGGCGCCTGGAAACCACCCATAGCCTCGCTGGAAGCAACAGGAAGGCTCTTAGAGAGAACCTGAGTGAGTAAGGAGAGGGCCTCCCTAAGCTCACTGCCTGTACCGACCGGTTCGACAGGGGAGCGAACCGGCAAAGTGGCTTCACCTCTGACCCTCTTAACCAGCGAAGGGTCACGATCCTCCAAAACACCCGACGCGGGACGACGGGCGGCAGCCAAAACATCTGAAGGCAGACGTGTATAGGGGTACGATGCACCCCGAGGATCAATATTGCGAGAACTCATGAGAGTCACCGCGGACCTCTGCGGGGCAGAAGGTCCAGGCTGCACAAAAAGCGTTGGTCCCCCAAAACTGGTCGTGTGACCAGAGTGAGTGGACGGAAACGCCACGGAGTTCATAGTGTTTCCACTACGAACATCCGAATCCAAAGACACAACTGTGGTACTCGACGGCGACGAGACCACAGTGATGGGCTCTGCCGGCAGCCCCTTCCGACTTCGCCGAGTTGAAGCCAGGGAAGGCTGGGGCCGATATCCCACGTCTACAGTATCGGACAGTTCTGCAGTCCCCTGCAGCGAAAAGCCGAGGCCGGCTGAAACAGACAACGAAGCAGACGGACCAGCAGCAGTAGTAGATACGTCGAGAGTCGTTGAGGCTGGTGAAATAGTGGAGAGAGCACACCGGCTCGGCTCCGAAGGAGGAGTCACAACCCTAGTGACAGCCTCAGATGTCGACTGGAGGGGGACCGTAGTCCCGGAACCAGGCATCTCTACACCAGAACACTCAACGGCTCCCGCAGTATCCACCACAGGAAAAGACTGCACATCCCCCACGGAGGAGGAATAACTCTCACCAGACAAAGTCGGCTCGGGAGGCCCCGAACGACCACGTTCTCCTTTCCCGCAGGAGCGGGAGGCACGGCCACGAGAACGAACGACACGATTTACAGACGCCCAAAAGGTGGAAGACCATGTTCCACAGACACCACACGGCCGCTCGGCCGAACACCCATTACAGGAGGAACACGATGAATGTACATCGTCCACATGCTTAGGCAGCAGACACTGCCCACAAGGAATTGTCCTAGGCATGAAAGAGGTGAGAGGAGCAGAGAAGGTGAGATCAGAAAACAGAACACCCCCAAAGAAGAGAGAAAGGTGACAGAAACAAAGACCCCAGACGGTCGACCGGGAACCACCCAACAGGAAGACTACTCTCAACAGAAAGAAGAAACACTGTAGGAGTGGTACCCTGCTGACACCTAACTCTAACACAATTAGAAAATTTTGCAAAAAAAGCATTAACAATAATTGTGAAATAATCTAAGTCCGAACCGCGTGGCCCGCGAAATTCGCGCGCGACTCGAGAGAGAGCAAATAAATATACATTATGGACATATAATAGAAAAAAGAGAATATAAAACACTGTTCCTGAGAATACAAAGGATACACTGTGGTATAATGAATCAGGAATCATCAAACATCGAGCTGGTGGAACACTGATAAGCGTGCAAAAACATCTCGACACGAAGCGGATTTCAAAAAGTATGAGTCTTTAGAGACGGTATATGTGCACTGGCAACGGAAGTCGTGGAGTTGTACTTGGGAGAGAGCGTCCCGTACTGGGTCTGTGCCGGTTGCACTCGACCCAGTTTTGGCTTATTTTTATTGGTGCTTTTGCACCACTTTTCTTTCCCAACTTGCTTGGGAAAGACAAAAATAGAGAGTATTTTATCCGAGTTAGGGACTTCCACTGTAGTGCAAGCCTGTAGTAAACAATTGTGAGTAGGTTGATAAGAAACCTTGGTATCTTGCTTGATGGCACCCTAAATCATATTTGATAAACAAGATTATGTTACCACTTCCTATGTCCAGCAAGTGCAACAACAGAGGGAAGGAAAACTGTAACCCTAAAAATATTTTTAAATTAAAATGTACAATCCTTTTTATGCTTGCATCACTTTTTCAAGATGGGTTTTCTATGCTTATTTTGAATGATATTTGAGGTAATATAAGTTATCTCCGTCAACATGTATGGTATATGGAGATTTAATACCTGAATGTCGGCTTTTAAACACTGAGCCACAGGATCACTCCATTCATATTTTATAGAAGTGTGCAAATCACAATTGAAGTGATGTTACATTTCAAAGTTTTCTCACTATTATTTTCAAGTATTGCAATTCATTTTTTAGGAGGGGAGGGAATAGAGGGGTGGGGGGAGGGGCTTATTGCATGGTGGATCGTTTATGTACCAACATGGAATGTATATGTTGAGGGAAACATGACCCATGGTTTGTTCCAACACTATCAGTTTTTAATCGAATGACTCATATTTACCAGTATCACTGAAACAGCCTGCCAGGCATGAATGTGTTCATTTCTCATGACTTGTATTGTTACTGCAATAAGGATACAAGATCTTTTATGGCCAAAGTTTCATCACTTCTGATATTGCCATTTGCGATTGCATTTTTGGGTAAATGGTAGACAAAAGAATTTATCACAAACGTGCAGTATTGAAATTTCAAGTTCATTTTTAGTATTGGTATTTATAGAATAATTTACCTCAATATCAGAATGGTATTCAGTATCAACATACAACAACATACATGTACTCACATCAATACCAATCTCAAATGGGATTTTGATATAATGCTCAGTAGCAGATCCCCGTTTTACAGCAAACAAAGCTGCCAAATTGTCAAAATACCCCGAGTATTTTCTCTCAGATTTTTTGTTACTTCAAATGACTGGTGATGAACACCTTTAGAAATACACAGTCTATGGTCTCTTCTTGTCATCTATTTTTTGTAATGTTTTGTTGTTTGTCCTTTTATTTTTTAACAAATGCCAGTAATATTTTTCAATACCAAAATTACAGTAGTTTGAGTTTCCCTCAGTACAGTAAATCAGTCCTGACTTGATTCCAATACCAAATGGTATTTACGGTATACTACCCATCTCTTGGTTCCACATCACTGAGCTGCTGTCAGGACAAGAAGCAATTGTTGTGCATGTATTGCAAAAATATAATCAATATTTGCACTATACAGTAAGATGATCACAAAGAAGTCTTTTCACAATCATATCACAATCCGATCACAACTTATTTACAACAGTGGGCCAAGATTTCATTCATAAAATAAAGTGAAAATCAAGCAAGCATCAAGAAAAACAAAAAATATGCAATGTTTGTGCCTTTCCTTTTAGACAGGTGAGATTCCACGGTACACTGTGGAGGTGGGGAAAGCAGGCAGAAAATTTAAAATGGATTGTGACCCAGTAGTGATCCAGTTGAAATTCAATGTCCATTATTGTGATCATAGTACTCTATGTAACATAGTAAGAAAATATGGCAAATATAAATTGACACCTCTTGCATCAATGTTACTTTGATGGATTCAGTGTTTGGCATTTTCATAGGGGCAACAGATAAAAGAGGGGGTGGGGGGTACATGCCTCTGTAACTCAATACATTTCCCCTTAGTATCAGTATCTAACTATTTATTTGACATTTTGACTCTGCATGTGTTGTGTGCAAGCCTGGAAATAAGCAGACTGTTATCTGTAGAATGAGGTCTCCAGAGGGTGAATTTGGTGATGCTACCCTGCTATCACTAAATTTACCCTTTGTGAACCTGCCTGAATCAAGGTCTCAGGCCTAAGCAGAGAGTGGAACCCAGAGGATATATTGGGGGATTCTAGCCCATGGTATGGGATATCATCAGCAAATTCACCCTCTGGCGATCTCCACCAGCAAATGACAGATTACTTATTTACAGGCTTGGGAGTGTGTGTGTGTCAAGCTCTCAGACCACTAGTCAAATTCTGTTTTGTGCACTCGTCTCATGGCAAAGGTCCTGGGAGTGATCCTCTGTCAGGGAAAGTTCTTGAGGTGTCCAAACACTATCTGTCAGCATCGATAGTGGGACAGGGTACCATCCTATCGGGTGGGGGATGTAAAATGGTTGTCCTCTTGTGCAGAGAGAGAACACTCCATGCTGTCTAAAGTTCCCTTAGTAGTATTCGAGAAAAGAGAGGTCATGGAGCTGCCACAACAAAGGTTATCCCACACACCTGCGCAATTGGGCCAAGAGAGTCGTTAATTTTTGCTGCAAAACTTGCACACCAATCCTTGAAAAACAAATGAGCTTAAAACAAATTCTGTTTGTTTATTCACTTTTTACTGAGTCTGCATGCAGATTGCCATTAATTTAATGTGACATCTCCTTACTCAAAAAGATAAATAGATATTCGTGTATACTCAAGTTTTAGATATTCCAATCAATAAGTGCTTAATTCACCTTGAAAACATGAAGATATTAACACAATTTGTGGAACTACCAGAATTTGGTAATAGTATTGGTAAGTCTTTAATGATGTGGTCAAATCAAGTCTCATTTGAGAAATATTTCATGCACTGATTCAAAGATAACTAGAAAGTGTTTTAGCACACTAAAACATATGTCTCCCTTCCTTTCTATTTTATGCACTACAAATGATATATACATAAAAATATTGACAATCATACCAGATATGTAAGGTCTAGCTCTAAAGAGAAATAAGTTATGATGACTCTGGCAAATAATACTCTATAAAATATCTGAAACTTGACCTTGAGGTCAGAGGTCAAGGTCACATGCAGTTCATCAAGGTAGCGGACATGCGGTTTCATGGTGACACATCCACATGTAAAAAAAAAAAAAAATTCTGGTCCGGACAATTACTCCCTATTTAAAGTACATAAATTTAACCTTGAGGTCAAGGTCACATGAAGGTCATGATGACATGTGGTCTCATTGTGATACATCCACATGTCATCATCAAAGTCCTAGGTCAAAAAACAAAAAAAGTTCTGATCTGGACAATTATTCCCTATTTGAAGTACATAAATTAGACCTTGAGGTCAGAGGTCAAGGTCACATGCAGTTCATCAAGGTAGCAGACATGCGGTTTCATGGTGACACATCCACATGTCCAAAAAAAAAAAAAATCTGGTCTGGACAATTACTCCCTATTTAAAGTACATAAATTTGACCTTGGGGGTCAATGTCACATGAAGGTCATGATTACATGTGACATGCAGTCTAATTGTGATACATCCACATGTCAAACATCTAAGTCCTAGGTCAAAAAACAAAAAGGTTCTGGTCTGGATAATTATTCCCTATTTGAAGTAAATAAATTATAAATTTGACCTTAAGGTCAGAGGTCAAGGTCACATGAAGGTCATCGAGGTAGACGACATGCGGTCTCATGGTGACACATCCACATGTCAAATAACCAAGTCCTAGGTCAAAAAACAAAAAAGTTCTGGTCTGGACAATTACTCCCTATTTGAAGTACATAAATTTGATCTTGAGGTCAAGGTCACATTAAGGTCACAATGATATGCGACACACCGGCTCATGGTGATACATCCACATGCCAAATATCTAAGGCCTGGCTCAAAAGACAAACAAGTTTTGGTCCAGACAAAGTTTCCTTGAAAAAAGCACAAATCTGACCTTCAGATCAAAGGTCAAGGTCACATGAAGGTCACAATGGTACGCTACACACCGGCTCATGGTGATACATCCACATGCCAAATATCTAAAGCCTGACTCGAAATACAAAAAAGTTCTGGTCCAGACAGTTTCCCTTAAAAAAGCGCATAAATCTGACCTTCAGGTCAAAGGTCAAGGTCACCTGAAGGTCACTATGGTACACTGCACACCGGTTCATGGTGATACATCCACATGCCAAGTATCTAAGGTGTAGGTCAAAAGACAAAAGAGTTATGGCCCGGACAAAGTTTGTGTGATGTTTCCCTTTATGTGTTTTTCCCTTAAAAAAACACATAAATCTGACCTTCAGGTCAAAGGTCAAGGTCACAAGACAAAAAAGTTATGGCCCGGACAAAGTTTGTATGAGAAGAAGAAGAAGAGAAGAAGAGAAGAAGAAGAAGAAGAAGAAGAAGAAGAATATGCACTTCTGGGAAGGGGAGACATAATGAATGTTCATGGTATTTTTCTTTATAGATTCAAACATCTGGAATATTCAAGTTGGTCAGAAAAGTGAACTGCAGTGAAAAAAAACACACCATACAGTCGCTGTGGAGTGGTCATAATCCATGCGTGGGCAGTGAGGTAATAAAAATCATCAGCAGCAATATTTTAATTAATGAAGCACCGGGTTGTACCCAGTGCTTCATTAATTAAATTTTTTATGATTATTCCTATAATTAGTATTTGGAATCCAATATTATGGCATCTGTGCAAATACTGCCCACCCATGGAAAGTGACCAGTCCACGGTGGCCATCCTGTTCATGTAGGTGATGGACTATAAAGGGATACAATACAATCACCATGGACAGACACCGTGTTGTACCCAGTGCTTCATTAATTAAACTGTTGTTTGAATATTCCTATAATTAGTCTTTGGAATCCAGTATTATTGCATCCACGGAAATTTTGCCCACCCGTGGAAAGTGACCAGCCCATTGTAGCTGTACTGTACACTGGTCCAGGCCACAACAGCATTCCTTACAGAATTGGACTGGTGGCCAAAGAGTTTGTGTGTGTGTGGAATTTGAATAACTGAGTGAAGACTGGCATTGGAACAACAGCTTTTTCAAATTCTGCTAGCTCAATTCATCTGATATAGCCACAATGTCAATGAATGAGTTCAATTTGCACCAAATGTTCACCATAAGCCATAAGACTTCAATATGGGTGACTACAATGATTGAATAACATTTTTAGAACAATATTTTCTGAACAAAATGTAAATGACACACATCCCAACTTTTTTTATTCAATCACTTCATTAGATGTGTAGTCATTTCACCTGAAACACGGAAAATAATTGAATTGAAAAATCAATAGAAAGCATTAGATGTCTATACTATTTTCTAGGTTCTCCAAGGAAAAAAAACTGTTGCATTATGATTAGCTTCTAAAAATTGAACATAGATTAACCCTTGAGATCTGAACAACTTGTATTGTTATATTTTATAGTGGAGCCTGCAGTGCGGCCACCATAGACTGGTCACATTCCATGGGTGGGCAATATTTCCATGAATTCAATATTTGATTCCAAACACTACTAATAGGAATACTCATAAAAAAAATAATTAATGAAGCACCAGGTACAACCCAGTGCTATGATGCATACTGTTACAATGATCAGTCATGTAAAGTCAATTTTGTTTCGTATTTAATATTGACAAATTTTGACATAAAATTAGAAAATGCAAGAAATGACAAAAGAGAACTTTAAAAAAAAAAATTTAAAACCAAATGCAAAATTCTTTTCACAACTTACCTTATAAAATGGTAAATCTGAAGTTTTTCTACATTACCATTACCCATTTGAATAAGAAACCCAACTATAAATAATAATTTAATGATGCTCGAAAAAACCCTACTCCCGTCATTTTTTAGTCAAGTTGAGAGACGTTTGCATTTTTCCAGAGCCCATTTCCACTACACATAATTAAACATCTGCGATTTGTCATCAAATACCACCATTATTTTTGTATCAATAAAAGCTGCACATGTTAAATCTGATTGCTTCCAATAACTATCCAGAATCCCCAAAACAAATGTTTTGATTTTTTAGAAGTATATATCACCTGAATTTGTCCACTTCAAATATGCCATTATGTAATGAAATCAAAAGAAAAAGATGTGTAAAAGCAGATGTAAACAGAAGTTTTCAATGAGAAATTGGATTGAGGAGGATTCTAAGTGGTCAAAATTCCAAGGGAATCCTTAAAATGCAACCTGCAGGATGTGAAGAAATTGATATTGTGTGTGGCCGACATGACCAAAATATGGCATTCTTATCTACTGATCATTGAGGCATAAATGTGAAATCCAAGAGGGCTGCTGGGGCTTCTATTATGGGCAGCCAAACGATTACTAAAGTAGAACATACTCATCTATTCATCATACTTAGTCACTCTGCCAAATTCCAAGAAAACTGATATATAAATGCAACCTGTAGCCTGTGGTGAAGAAATCCAAGATGGCTGCTGTCATTGCAGATGGCAGACATTGGATGTTATCATCTACTCATCATACAAAGTCATCCTGCTGAGTTTCAAGAAAAGTAATTCATGAATGCAACATGCAGAGTGTGCTGAAGAAATCCAATATGGCTGCCATGGCAGCTGTTATGGGTGACCAACCTTTACCAAAATACGACGTTTGCATCACTTGTCATTCAAAATCGTCTGACCAAATTTCAAGAAAACTGATGCATAATTGCAACCGGAAGGCTGTGCTGAAGTACAACAAGATGGTTGTTGTGGTGGCCATTGCCAGTGGTAGCAGTTGTGTGAGCTGACCATGGCCTTCATCAGACATTCTCAACTACTCATCAAACTAAGTCATCCTGCAAAAATTCCAAACAATTGTTGCATAAATGCAACCTGCAAGGTGTTCTGAACAAATGCAAGATGGCCACTGAGGTTGCCAATTGGGGCAGCTAACCATGACTAAAATAGAATGTTCTCATCTACTCACCCTGTCAAGTTTCATGAAACCTGTGATGCATGTGACCTGTAGATTCTGCTGAAGAAATCCAAAGATGACTACTGCTGTGGCCATTGTGGGCAGGTGACCACAACCAAAATGGGACATTTTTATCTAGACAGGAAAATGAACAAACATATGAAATTTGGTGATAATCGGGAAAAGCTGAGGGTTTTAAACCATGCTGAATGAAATGTGGACAATCAGATAGAGAAATCAAACATGGTTGCCACAGCAACCATTATGTGCAGCTGACCATGACTGACATATGATATTGTGATCTACTCATCAAACTAAGTCATTCTGCCAAATTTCAAGAAAACTGCATAAATGCTACCTACAGACTGTTCTGAAGAAATCCAAAATGGCTACAATGATGGCCATTATGGGTGGTCAACTGTGACTAAAATAGGACATTCTCATCTACTCATCTTACTAAGTCACCCTGCAGAGTTTCAAGAAAATTGATGAACAAATGCGAACTGCTACCTGTATATAAAAAATAGGCTGATTAAATCGTCAGATGTGTACCCATACGCGCAACTAGTAGAAAGCTGTTATTATCTCAGGACCAATTTTGTGGACAGGTAAATTCCATGTGAGGGCATTTTGTCAGGATCAAAAGAATCTGACTGGTGGATCTGAAGAAGATTTTTAAAGAATATCCCTCATATTGCACCAAGTTAATAATCGGGTTCCCAGAGGAAGCCCAAATATTAACCAAGGGACACGATTCGAACAAATTCAAATCTTACACCTCTAGAGATGTCACATACCAAATATGAAAAGATTCTCACTAGCGGGTCTGAAAAAGAAGATTTTTTAAGAAATTTTCTCATATTGCACTAAGTTAAAATTTGGGATCCAATAAAGTGCCCAAATACTCATCCAGGGATCCCATTTGAACAAACTTGAATCTAACCCCCCTAGAGATGCTGTACACCATATTTCAAAAGAATCTGATTCATGGACCTGAAGAAGAAGAATTTTAAACATTATTCCCCATATTGCACCAAGTTAATATTCAGGCTCACATAGGAAGCCCGAATATTAACCCAGGTACCCCAATTTGAACAAACTTTGATCTGACCCCTGTAGAGATGTGGTATACCAAGTATCAAAAGAATCTGACTGTTTAATCTGAAGAAGAAGATTTTTAAAGCTTATTCCCCATAGCGCCCTAAGCCAATTATTTGGGCTTCTGTGTTGAGCCCAAATATGAACAGAGGGGATCAATTTGAACACACTTGTATTTGACCGTCCTATGGATGCTGTATACCAAATATCAAAAGATTCTGATACGCGGTTCTGAAGAAAGTTTTTTCAATTTTTGCAAATATGCTGACTCAGCATTTTTTCAAATGCCCCCACAGAACACCCTGACACAACTGATGGCCTTTTTTTTTTAATCCATTCTACTGGTCAAAAGGATGCTTCATACCAAATAACAGTTCTCTGTTCAGTGTAGTTTGGGAAATATGGGCATTTGAATTTTTTTCTATTTTTAGCCCCTGGGGTACCCACGGGGCTATGAAAAAAGAAATTGGGGGCATCAATCAAGTACTTTGGACCCACTTATACAACATGCCAAATTTGGTTCAAATCGGCCCATTGCTTCTTGAAATAGAAATTTTGGGCAGAGCCCAAAATGGATATGTGCCCACAGAGAGCCCAAATATTGATCTACGAACTACCTTTGAACAAACTTTAATCTTCAACACCAAAGCGTGTTCCATAACATATATCAAGGCAATCTCTCTGGTGGTTCATGAGAAGAAGATTTTTAGGCTATGGCATCAATGAAATGAGCCCGAAGAGGGCAGCCACTTCATTTGAACAAAATAGAAAGGGTATACGCCAGGGATGGTTTGTGCAATATATGTTTGAATTTGGCTGAATGGCTGTGAAGGAGAAGCCAAGTTTGCAAAAGTTAATGGACAACGGATGACGCACGACAGACAACGGATGCCAAGTGATGGCAATATCTCACACTGACTTGCAGTCAGGTGAGCTAAAAGGGAACCTTCCACTACTCATCTTCATAACATCACCAAGAGAAGAGAATGATTAGTCCAGAAATTCTTGAGTTAACTGACGGAGACTAAAAGAAGAGGCCCCAGAGGGCCTGAGGGAGATCACCTGACATGGTAGTCTATATATCAAACCAGGGACTTGACATGAATAATTTCTTCTATTTTCAGTTCCTGCACTTTTACGTCCCAAAATTGAGATAAACGCATAAAAAACAGATTTTTTTTTATTTTTGTTCGGAAATTTTCGAAGTCCCGAACAAAATATTTTCAGACTAAAATTTTTTTTTTTTTCTTAAATTGACCAAAATGCATAAAAAACCAAAAAACTAATTTCCCGATTTTGGTCCAAAATTTTCTAAGTCCCACCCGGACCCCAAATTTTCAGTGTAAAAAAAAAAAAAATTTTGTCTTAAAATTGACCGAAACGCATAAAAAACAAAAATCTCATTTCCAGTCCGGACTGCGACCCCAAATTTTCAGCCTAAATATGAACCCAGGGACTTGGCTTGTACAAACTTCAATCTCACCCCCTTAAGCATGCTGCCTACCAAATATCAAAAGATTCTTATTGGTCGATCTGAAGAAGAAGATTTTTAAAGAATATTCCTCATACTGCACTAATATGAAAATTTGGGCTCCCATAGGGAACCCAAATATGGACCAAGGGATTTGATTTTAACAAATATGTGAATCAATGTTCCAAAGATGTTATATGTAAAATATGAAAGCTTTTGGAGCAGTGGTTTGGAAGCAAACGATTCTTTAATTTTTTCCCATTGCCCACAGTGTTAAAAAATGCTGACTCAGCATTTTTTCAAAGTCTCGAAAAAGTACCTTATGACAAAACCGATGGCAATTTTTTACCATTCCTTTCTGTTGGTCCCAAGGAAGCCTCACATCAAATAAAAATTCTCAGTGCCGTGCAGTTTTGGAGATATGGACGTTTTCTTTTTTTTCTATTTTTGGCTCCTGAGGTTCCCACAGGGATGCAGGAAAAAATTTTTTTTGCATAAATCAAGTACTTATAACCCAATAATACCTCATATTAAATTTAGTTCAAATTGGCCTCTCTGTTCAGAAAATAGAAATTCTGGGCGGGGCAAAAATTCTTGCCTCTCTCAGAACAAAGGCAAATATTGCCCATCAAACTTCTCTTGAACGAACTTGAGTCTACACCTCAAATAGAAGCTGCATACCAAATATCAAGTCTCTGCTATGGCTGGTTCATGACAAGATTTTTTTAAATTTTGTGCATTTTGGCCCCATCCCCCCAACCAGCATCCACCCAGCACTACGAACTGATGAACTGACTGGAAAATATTGTGTTCAATTTCAGGACTCTTTTTTTAAGCTGCGTGCTTATTAAAACATGTCTTTGTGTACTTGTTTGTTTTGCAATTACATTGAAATGATCGTTGTTAATAATTATTTAAGTGTTTATGTTTGTTTACTGTTTAGCACTGATATGACTTCACTAATTCTTTGCACTTTTTGACTGAAATGATTACTGTTAATAATTAATCATGTATTGTTTTTAAATATGTACTTTTGTACTGTTTGCAATTAACATGCTATTCCTATAAAAAATGAAAGTGTCAATGACACTGTAGCTCAACTTGTCAAGACAAAGACATGCACATGTATAGTATGTGACACAGCAATGACAAACATCTAGGTAATGACCTGATAACAAAGGTACATATAAAGTATTGTAATGGTCTGTACATAAATACTGACCGTTGCCTGTAACAAATGTATAGGTAAAGTATTGTAAAGGTGGGTGACAGTCAGATGCTAAACTAGAAAAGAAAACTGAGTCCCAGAGTGGGTCTGACTGAACCCCAAAATATTTGTTCTCATAGCACAGTGATAACAAAGGCACCCCAAAACACACTCGTTCCTGTCCCAAGGTGAAAACAAAGGTACCCAAGAAGTTTTGTGAAGATCAATTCATAAATACGAGCTGTATAGAACTTGTGACAAAAAACTGATTGGACCTAATTTTGGTACAAAATGGCCACTGGCAGCCATCTTGAATTTTGGACCGTACCCAGAAACATTTTCTCGTCCCCAGGTGATAACAAAGGTACCCAAGACGTTTTGTGAAGATCGGTTCATAAATACAGCCTCTACCCTAAGCCGTATTGACGTGTGTGCTCACATTGTGCAAGTAGCACTGAATAAGTCAAAGTTCATCTAATTTGCATAATTTCTGCACGAAAAAAAAAACCCTTAGAATATGTGATGTATTCCATGTTACTAAACATTCATACAAAAATTTATTCAAATCAGAACTTTCATACAGAAGTTCTGTACAAAAGACTGATTGCACTAATTTTGGTACAAAATGGCTGCTGGTGGCCATCCTGAATTTCGGACCACACCCAAAAACACTCGTTCTCATCCCACGGTGATAACAAAGGTACCCAACAAGGTTCGTAAAGATTGGTTCATAAATATGGCCTCTAGTCTGAGCTGTATAGAAGTTGTGTACAAAAAACTGATTAGACCTAATTTCGGTACAAAATGGCCACTGGCAGCCATCTTGAATTTTAGACCGCATCCAGAAACACTCGTTCTCATCCCAAGGTGATAACAAAGGTACCCAAGACATTTCATGAAGATCAGTTCATAAATACAGACTCAAGTCTGAGCCGTATTGACATGTGTACTTAATGTGTGTAAGTCGCACTGAAATATCAAAGTTCATCTAATTTGCATAATTTCTGCACGAGAAAAAAACCTGTATTATATGTGATGTATCCCATGGTACTAAACATTCACACAAAAAATTATTCAAATCAGCGCTTTCATATGGAAGTTCTGTGCAAAAATCTGATTGCACATAATTTTGTACAGAATGGCTGCCATCGGCCATCTTGAATTTCGGACCGGACCCAAAAACACTTGTTCTCGTCCCACGGTGATACCAAAGGTACCCAAGAAGTTTCGTAAAGATCGGTTCATAAATACGGCCTCTAGCCCGAGCCGTATTGGCATTTGCACTTACAGTGCTGAAATTAACACCAAAAAACATCAAAATTAGTCTAATTTGCACAATTTACGCACGAGAAAAAAACCTGTATTATATGTGATGTACCCCATGGTACTAAACATTCATACAAAAAATTATTCAAATCAGAGCTTTCATATGGAAGTTCTGTACAAAAAACAGATTTCTGCATCATCGGTACAAAATGGCGGCTGGCAGCCATCTTGAATTTCGGACCGCACCCAAAAACACTCGTTCTCGTCCCACGGTCATAACAAAGGTACCCAAGAAGATCGGTTCATAAATACGACCTCTAGCCCGAGCCATAGCCAATTGTTGACGTACGGACAGACGGACGATGGACGACGGGCCATGACAATAGCTCAAATTTGACTTCGTCAAAGTTGAGCTAAAAATCGATAGCTCCCACCTAGAGGTCACCCCAAACAAGCATACCAGGTTTCAAAACAATCCAATCATAAATGTGCCCTGTAGGGTGTGCCAAAGGGAAATATTGTGGTCTGACTAAACTAAGTTCTAAGAACGTTGGCCGTGGCAACATTTTTTGACAGAAATTGAAGAAAATCGATAGCTCCCATCTACAGGTCTCCCCAAACAAGCAAACCAGGTTTCAAAGCAATCTGATCATAAATGGGCCCTGTAGGGTGTGCCAAAAGGAAATATTGAGGTCTAACTAAACTAAGTTCTATGAACGTTGGCCGTGGCAACATTTTTTGCCGGAAATTGAAGAAAATCGACAGCTCCCATCTAGAGGTCACCCTAAATAAGCATACCAGGTTTCAAAGCAATCAATTCATAAATGTGCCCTGTAGGGTGTGCCAAAGGGAAATATTGTGGTTTGACTAAACTAAGTTCTAAGAACGTTGGCCGCGGCAACATTTTTTCACGGAAATTGGAGAAAATCGATAGCTCCCATCTAGAGGTCACCCCAAACAAGCATACCAAGTTTCAAAGTAATCTGATCATAAATGCGACCTGTGAGGTGTGCCAAAGGAAATTGTGGACGTACGTACTGACGTACTAACATACTAACGTACGTACGTACATACGTACGTACGTACGTACGTACGCCGACGGACGAGAAGTGATGGCAATAGCTCAGCTTGACTTTGTCAAGTTGAGCTAAAAATATCGCGATATTCAGATACATATGTGATACAAATATCCCCCAAATAGTGCATTATTAGTGCGACTAGGTTTCCACTTTATTGTGGGCTGTACTGTAGCTGAGCAAGCTACAAATTCAAAATTGTTTGGCACTGGGGTCTTGGTTCTGAAGATTTTTTTAGTTTCTTGAGTTATCTCTCCTTTTGGGTCCCTAAAGGGGCAGGGCAGATCAATTTTGACAAAATTAAATTGTTGGGCAATAGAGAACATATGTCCCAACTTTTGTTAATTTTGCCTGATCATTAAAGTATTTATCCTGTGAGGTGACACGATGTGACTCAGTGCAATGAGCATGACAGGGATGCCTCTTATATACTTCCCTACTGGGGGTATAATAATATACAGTACAGCCTACAATAAAGTGGAAACCTGGTTGTGTTAATAACGCTCTGTTTGGGCGATATTTGCGTCACATTCATATCTGAATACTGCGATATTTTTATAGGAATAATACACCAGTTGGTCGTGATTTGGCCGGTCGAACACGCTAAGATGACAAAATGAAACAAGAGGCCCCAAGGGGCCTTAATCGCTCACCGGCCAAGTGGTTCAAAGAAGTATTTGGGGTCACATTCAGTTAGACATGGTTCATCAACACTACAAAGGAATGAAGTCATGAGAGGCAAATTTTATGGAAAAACACTAAGGAATGGATTTGAACAAACCGGAATGTAACACGCCCCCCCCCCCCCCCACCCCCACCCCTGCCCATAGAGCCAAATATTAAACCAAGGACTCAAATTGAACAAACTTGAATCTGATCCCCCTTGAGATGTCATATACCAAATAGGAAAGAATTCTGACTGGTGGATATGAAGAAGGTTTTTAAAGAAATCACCTCACATTGCACTAAGTTAAACTTTGGGCTCAAATAGGCAGCCAAAATATTAACCAAGGGTCCCGATTTGAACAAACTTGAATCTGACCCACCTAGAGATGTTGTATACCAAATATGAAAGGATTCTGATTGGTGGATCTGAAGAAGATTTTAAAAGAAATTCCCTCATATTGCACTTAGTTAAAAATCAGGCTACCATAGGTAGCCCAAATTAATAACCCCGGGACAAGGTTTGAACAAACTTGAGTCTTACCCTCCAAGAGATGTTGTATACCAAATATGAAAGGATTCTGACTGGTGCATCTGAAGAAGAATTTTAAAGAAATCTTCTTATATTGTACTAAGTTAAAATTTCGGCTCCCATCGGGAGCCCAAATATCAACCCATGGACTAGGATTGAACAAACTTGAATCTAACCCTCCTAGAGATGTTGTATACCAAATATGAAAGCCTTCTGACCACATGGTCTGAAGAAGAAGATTTTAAAAACAAGTCGGAACAGGACCCAGAATATTTTCAGGCTATAAATTTTTTTTTTCCATCTCAAAATTGAACAAAACGCATAAAAATTCTCCAAAAATGTCTGAATTTTGGTCCAAAATTTCGGAGTCCAAACCTGATCCCAAACTTTTTTTTTCCAAATTTTTGGCCAAAATTTCCAAGTCTGAACCGGACCCAAAATTTTCAGGCTAAAAAATTGGGGGGGAGGGGGGGGGTCATCTCAAAATTGAACAAAGAACGCATAAAATTTTTTTTTCAAATTCTGAATTTTAGTCCAAAATTTCGCAGTCGGAACAGGACCCAAAATTTTCAGGCTAAAAATTGGGGGGGGGAGGGGGATGGGGGGGGGAGAGGGGGATGGGGGGGAGGGGTTCGTCTCAAAATTGAACAAAATGCATCAAAAAATCTGAAACAAATTTTTTTTTCACAAATGTTGGTCAAAAATGTCTAAGTCCGTACCAGACTAAAAATTTTCAACCCAGGGACCCAATTTGAACAAACTTGAATCTGACCCCTCCTAGAGATGATGCATACCAAATGTTAAAGGATTCTGACTGGTGGATCTGAAGAAAAAGATTTTTAAAGAAATTTTCTCATATTGCATTAAGTTAAAGTTCAGGCTCCCATAGGGAACCCAAATATTAACTGAGAAACTCGATTTGAACAAACTTGAATCTGGGATCCCTAGAGATGATGTATACCAAATATGAAAGGATTCTGACTGGTGAATCTGATTTTTTCAAAGAATATTCCACAAATTGCACAAAGTTAAAATTTGGGCTCCCAAATATAAACCCAGCGACTCGATTTGAACAAACTGACTGGTGAATCTGAAGAAGAAGATGAAGAAGAAGATTTTTAAAGAATATTCCACGCATTGCACAAAGTTAAAATTTGAGTTCTCATAGGGAGCCCAAATATAAACCCAGCAACTCAATTTGAACAAACTTGAATCTGACCCCCCTTTTGATGTTGTATACCAAACATGAAAAGATTCTGGGTGGCCGATCTGAAAAAGAAGATTTTTAATGAAATTTCCTCAAATTGCACCAAGTTAAACTTTGGGCTCCAATAGAGAACCCAAATACTAACTCAGGGACCCAATTTGAACAAACTTGAATCTGACCCTCCTAGAGATGTTGTATACCAAATATGAAAGCATTCTGACTAGTGGATCTGAAGAAGATTTTTAAAGAAATTTCCTCAAATTTCAGTAAGTTAAAATTTGGGCTCCTACAGGGAGCCCAATTATTAACCCAGGGACTGGATTTGAACAAATTTGAATCTGATCCCCCTACAGATGTTGTATACCAAACATGAAAGGATTCTGACTAGTGGATCTGAAGAAGAAGATTTTTAAAGAAATTTCCTCAAATTGCACCAAGTTAAACTTTGGGCTCCAATAGACAGCCCAAATCTTAACCCAGGGACTCGATTTGAACAAACTTGAATCTGACCCCCCTAGAGATGTTGTATAACAACTATGAAAAGATTCTGACTGGTGGATCTGAAGAAGAAGATTTTTTTGAATTTTTTAAAAAATTTATGGGTGCTATCAGAGTTATGCCCCTTCTGGTGCCCCCTGTAAGCGCAGCAAGTTTATTTGTACAAACATGAATTGACATATAAGGAACATGAACACAAAATTTGGTTCAATTTGGTCAAGTAGTTTGTGAGGAGAAGTCGATAATGTAAAGTTCACGACGGATGATGACGACGGATAGAGACGACGACGGACGGCAAGTGATAAGTTAAGCTCCCTTCAGTGAGCTAAAAACCCGATATACATGTAACTTATTAACTTCCAAACCAATTTTTGTTATATTGTTATGTTTATATTTCATATCCAAAAAGTCTCAAAGAACAAGTTACAAACAGTACAATAGTGCATATTTAAAAACAAATGATAAATTATTAACAGTAATCATTTCAGTTAAACAAGAGGCCCTCGGGGGGCCTTAATCGCTCACATGTCAAAGTGGTTAAATAAAGTATTTGGGGTCAAATTCAGTTAGACATGGTTCATCAACACTATAAAGAAATGAAGTCATGAAAGGCAAATGTCATGGAAAAACACTAAGGAATGGATTTGAACAAACCTGAACCTAACATGCCCCCCCCCCCACCCCCGCCACCACACCCATAGAGAGCCCAAATATTAAGCCAGGAACTCAAAATGAACAAACTTGAATCTGACCCCCCTTGAGATGTTATATACCAAATATGAAAGAATTCTGACTGGTGTATCTGAAGAAGAAGGTTTTTAAAGAAATGCCCTCATATTGCACGAAGTTAAAATTCAGTAGGGCTGAGCGGTTTATCACTCTAAATCTTTCAAAATATATTTTTCAGCCAAACATTTTGTTACTTCTAACTGCCCTCCCCCCCCCCCCTCTCCCTGACAAGGAAGGGAGGAGAGGACATTTACGCATAAAAACCACTCTAATTCATCGGAACCGGACCCAAAATTATCAGGCTACAAAAAAAATAAATTTCTGTTTCAAAATTGAACAAAACACATAAAAAAATAAAAAAAAAAATTCCAAATTTTGCCCAAAAATTTCGGAGTCCGGACCCAACATTTTCAGGCTAAAAATCTTTCTTTTTTCATCTCAAAATTGAACAAAACGAATCCCCCCAACAAAGGGAGCCCCAAATATTAACCCAGCGACTCGATTTGAACAAACTTGAATCTGATCCCCTATAGATGTTGTATACCAAACATGAAAGGATTCTGACTGGTGGATCTGACGAAGATTTTTAAAGAAATTTCCTCAAATTGAACCAAGTTAAACTTTGGGCTCCAACAGAGACCCCCAATTACTGACTCAGGGACCCAATTTAAACAAACTTGAATCTGACCCCTCTAGAGATGTTGTATACCAAATATGAAAGCATTCTGACTGGTGGAGCTGGAGAGGAAGAGTTTTGAAGAAATTTCCGCATATTTCACTAAGTTAAAATTTGGGCTCCTACAGGGAGCCCAATTATTAACCCCAGGGATTTGACCTGAACAAACTTGAATCTGCCCCCCCCCCCCTACAGATGTTGTATACCAAACATGAAAGGATTCTGACAGGTGGATCTGAAGAAGATTTTTAAATAAATTTCCTCAAATTGAATCAAGTTAAACTTTGGGCTCCAATAGAGAGCCCAAATACTAATTCAGGGACCCAATTTGAACAAACTTGAATTTGACCCCCACTAGAGATGCTGTATACCAAATATGAAGGCATTCTGACTGGTGGATCTGAAGAAAAAGATTTTTAAAGAAATTTCCTCATATTTCACTAAGTTAAAATTTGGGCTCCTACAGGGAGCTCAATTATTTACCCAGGGACCTGATTTGAACAAACGTGAATCTGACCCCCTACAGATGTAGTATACCAAACATGAAAGGATTCTGACTGGTGGATCTGAAGAAGAAGATTTTTAAAGAAATTTCCTCAAACTGCACAAAGTTAAACTTTGGGCTCCAAAAGAGAGCCCAAATACTAACTCAGGGACCCGATTTGAACAAACTTGAATCTGACCCCCCTGGAGATGTTGTATAACAAATATGAAAGCATTCTGACTGGTGGATATGAAGAAGAAGATTTTTAAAGAAATTTTCTCATATTGTACTAAGTCAAAATTCAGGCTCCCATAGGGAACCCAAATATTAACTGAGAAACTCAATTTGAGCAAACTTGAATCTGGCCCCCCTAGAGATGATGTATACTAAATATGAGAGGATTCTGACTGGTGAATCTGAAGAAGATGATTTTTGAAGAATATTCCGCGCATAGCACAAAGTTAAAATTTGGGCTCCCATAGGGAGCCCAAATATTAACCTAGCGACTCAATTTGAACACACTTGAATCTGACCTCCCCTATAGATGTTGTATACCAAACATGAGAAGATTCTGAGTGGCCGATCTGAAGAAGAAGATTTTTAAAGAAATTTCCTCAAATTTCAGTAAGTTAAAATTTGGGCTCCTACAGGGAGCCTAATTATTAACTCAGGGACTGGATTTGAACAAATTTGAATCTGATCCCCCTACAGATGTTGTATACCAAACATGAAAGGATTCTGACTAGTGGATCTGAAGAAGAAGAAGATTTTTAAAGAAATTTCCTCAAATTGCACAAAGTTAAACTTTGGGCTCCAATAGAGAGCCCAAATCTTAACCCATGGACTCAATTTGAACAAACTTGAATCTGACCCCCCCCCCCCTAGAGATGTTGTATAACAAATATGAAAAGATTCTGACTGGTGGATCTGAAGAAGAAGATTTTTTTGAATTTTTAAAAACATGGGTGCTATCAGAGTTATGCCCCTTCTGGTGCCCCCTGTGGGCACAGCAAGTTTATTTGTAAAATCTTGAATTGACATAAGATAAGGAACATGCACACAAAATTGGGTTCAATTTGGTCGAGTTGTTTGTGAGGAGAAGTCGATAATGTAAAGTTCATGACGGACGACGACGGACGGCAAGTGATAAGTTAAGCTCCCTTCGGTGAGCTAACAAGATTGGGACTGTTGTCTGGTGCATACCCCCACGTGGTGTACCACTTAGTGTGGGCATACCTATGACCAACAAATATTATAGAAAATAATAATTTACTTAAGTTATGAAAGTTATGAATATTCTCAGAAGGACTCACACACGGACGGATGCACGGACACACACATGGACGGATGCATGTAATCCAGTATACCCCCATTTTCTTTGAAAGTGGGGGTATAATTATCTAATAAAATAAAAAAAAATTATCTGACAACACCGAAATTCATTCTGGTTTTGGGCAATGTTACAATTTAATAGCATACTAAGTTTCATTTAATTCCATAATGATTTACTTAAGTTATGAATATTCTCGTACGGACAGACGGATGTATAATCTAGTATACCCCCCCCTCCCCATTTTCTTTGAAAGTTTTCAACAATTTCCAACAATTTCTGAGTCAAAAGGTATGGTAAATTGTTTGGTGTTTGGAAGTTTTTATGCAATGAGGCAGAAGCCTTTGTCATAGGCAAACTGCATGCCATATTTCACTGAAATCCAATAACCCCAATCCAGTATACGCTCCCTCCCCCCCCCCCCTCCCATTTTCTTCGAAAGTTTTCAACAATTTCCAACAATTTCTAAGTCAAAAGGTATGATAAATTGTTTGGTGTTTGGAAGTTTTATGCAATGAAGCAGAAGCCTTTGTCATAGGCAAACTGCATGCCATATTTCACTGAAATCCGATAACCCCAATCCAGTATGCACCCCCCCCCCCCCTCCCATTTTCTTCAAAAGTTTTCAACAATTTCTAAGTCAAAAGGTATGGTAAATTGTTTGGTGTTTGAAAGTTTTATGCAATGAGGCAGAAGCCTTTGTCATAGGCAAACTGCATGCCATATTTCACCAAAATCTGATAACCCATACCTGAGATACAGGCTGAACAGACAAATAATGTCTGTTTCCTACAATTTCTAAGTCAAAAAAGGGGGATAACTCTAAAAAGGAGAATGCTAGAAATACCGTTGAATCCTTTTTTTAAAGCCTATACCATAAGCAGTGTTCACGGCAAATTTCATTGCAAGAGAACATTCGATACCCGAGATACAGGCTGAACAGATAAAATTTGGCTCGACAAGACACAATTTCTAAGTCAACTAGAGAAACAGAATTTACTGCACCCAGTAAATTCAAGTCTGTGTGAAAAGAGTTAAAGTATCAGGAATAAACTATACAGAAAGAGAATTTATGGAGGCTTATTTTCAGGAGTAAAATATTTTTAAACAAATCAGAAATGGGTTTTCGTTAACAGTATTTACAGATATTCATACTGGAATCAGAACAATTATTTATAAGAAACCAGAAAGGCATATATGTGACCAGCATTCAAAGGGTTCAATACTCGAATCAGAAATGGACATTTTTGCTTCTGCCCACTAATTTGAGTGATGAAATATGTTCATAAACTTTAGAAATGCATTAAGGTGTAATAAAATTCATTTCCCAGTATTTCTGAATAATACACACTTGATGACTTTGGTGACCTCTTTCAGGTGGACCCCTGGGTGACCTCCATGACCTTGACCCATATTTTGAATTTCCATCAAGTGTCAACTCATTTGGTGTTAGTTCCAGGTCCATTCAGCATACCACGATTGAGATATGAGCATGACCCACTTTCAAAAATGTTGGCTATGCCCACTTTTTTTTACGACAAAATGCATGTGTGCATGTCAGGAATGCTTCAGGGGGTCAAAAAATGTGATTTCTAGCAATTATGAAAAATGCACTTAATGACCCCAAGGTGACCTCCGTGACCTTGACCCATATTTTGAATCTCCATCGAGTGTCGACTCATTTGGTGTTGGTCCCAGGTCCATACGTCATACCATGCTTGAGATATGAGCATGACCCACTTTCAAAAATTTTGGCCACATCCACTTTTTTTACGTCAAAATGCATGTGTGTATCTCAGGAATGCTTCAGGGGGTCAAAAAATGTGATTTCTAGCAATTATGAAAAATGCACTTAATGACCCCTAGGTGACCTCCATGACCTTGACCCATATTCTGAATCCCCATCGAGTGTCGACTCATTTGGTATTGGTCCCAGGTCCATACGTCATACCATGCTTGAGATATTAGCATGACCCACTTTAAAAAATTTTGGCCACGCCACACTTTTTTTTACGTCAAAATGCATGTGTGTATGTCAGGAATGCTTCAGGGGATCAAAAAATGTGATTTTAGCAATTATGAAAAATGCACTTAATGACTCCTCGGTGACCTACGTGACCTTTACCCATATTTTGAATCTCCATCGAGTGTCGACTCATTTGGTGTTGGTCCCAGGTCCATACGTCATACCATGCTTGAGATATGAGCATGACCCACTTTCAAAAATTTTGGCCACGCCCACTTTTTTTTTTACGTCAAACTGCATGTGTGTACATCAGGAATGCTTTAGGGGGGTCAAAAATGTGATTTCCAGCAATTATGAAAAATGCACTTAATGACCCCTAGGTGACCTCCGTGACTTTGACCCATATTTTGAATCTCCATCGAGTGTCGACTCATTTGGTGTTGGTCCCAGGTCTATACATCATATCATGAGATATGGGCATGACCCACTTTCAAAACACCCCTACAGACACCACTAACACCCCTGGAATCTGAAAAACATTGGTGGCCGAGAACTTGTGACTGCCTATCAGCATGCCAAAAAACAACAAGATAGGACAATTTGTTTTCGAGTTATCTTGCAGACAAAAAAGTGATGAGAAGACAGAAGACAGGAGAAGAAGAAGAAGAAGAAGAAGAAGAAGAAGAAGAAGAAGAAGAAGAAGAAGAAAAAAAAAAAAAAAAAAAAAGAAGATAAAAAAAAAAAGAAAAAGAAACCGTGCAAAAACAATAGTCTGTGTGTTTCACACAGACTAACAAGTAATAAAAAAAAAAAATAACTAGTGTGGGCATACCTATGACCAACAAATATTATAGAAAATAATAATTTACTTAAGTTATGAAAGTTATGAATATTCTCGAACGGACTATAAAAGTTATGAATATTCTCGGACGGACTCACACATGGACGGACGGATGCACAGACGCATGTAATCCAGTATACCCCCATTTTCTTCGAAAGTGGGGGTATAATTAGGGGTCCAATAAAGAGCCCAAATATTCATTCTGGGATCCCATTTGAACAAACTTGAATCTAACCCCCCTAGAGATGCTGCATACCAAATATCAAAAGAATCTGACTCAAGGATCTGAAGAAGATGATTTTTAAAGATTATTCCCCATATTGCACAAAGTTAATATTCAGGCTCCCACCGGAAGCCCAAATATTAACCCAGGGACTCGATTTCAACAAATTCGAATCTTACACCTCTAGAGATGTCACATACCAAATATGAAAGGATTCTCACTAGCAGGTCTGAAAAAAAAGATTTTTTAAGAAATTTTATCATATTGCACTACAGTTAAAACTAGAAGTCCTGTCACGAACTGTGCGCTTATCTAGGCTTAATTGCGCGTAGGAATTGCGCGCAATTGCTATATCGAATGACACCAAAAGCATGGCAGGTTCTCCTTGTTACCCATAGCAAACACAAGCAAAGTTTCAGCCAATGGACCTCTAGGTTACCCGGAGGTCCATTGGCTGAAACTTTGCTTGTGCACAGGCCGTATGTGCAAAATTTGATAGCCTTTCCATCGTCATAACGCGTAGACAAACGCGCAAATCGACGTGTTATTTGTGCGCATTTCAGGACAGGACTTCTAGTTTTAACTGTAAGTTAAAATTTGGGCTCCAATCAAGAGCCCAAATATTCATCCAGGGATCCCATTTGAACAAACTTGAATCTAACCCCCCTGAAGATGCTGCATACCAAATATCAAAAGAATCTAACTGGTGGATCTGAAGAAGAAGATTTTTAAAGATTATTCCCCATATTGCACCAAGTTAATATTCGGGCTTCCATAGGAAGCCTAGATATTAACCCAGGGACTCAATTTGAACAAACTTCAATCTGACCCCTGCAGAGATGTTGTATACCAAATATCAAAAGAATCTGACTGTTTGATCTGAAGAAGATTTTTAAAGCTTATTCCCCATAGCACCCTAAGTTAATTATTTGGGCTCCTATGTTGAGCCCAAATATGAACCAAGGGGGTCGATTTGAACACACTTGTATTTGACCGCCCTATGGATACTGTACACGAAATATCAAAAGAATCTGATCAGCGGTTCTGAAAAAAACATTTTTTTCAATTTTTGCAAATATGCTGACTCAGCATTTTTTCAAATGCCCCTACAGAACACCCTGACACAACCGATGGCCATTTTTTTTTAATCCATTCTACTGGTTCAATCAAGTACTTTGGATACACTTATGCTACATGCCAAATTTGGTTCAAATCAGCCCATTGGTTGTTGAAATAGAAATTTTAGGCAAAGCCCAAAATGGTTATGTGTCCACAGAGAGCCCAAATATTGATCTACCAACTTCTCTTGAACAAACTTTAATCTTCAACACCAAAGAGTGTTACATGCCATATATCAAGACAATCTCTCTTGTGGTTCATGAGAAGAAGATTTTTAAAGATTTTTAAGCTTTGGCATCATTGACCAGAGCCCGAAAAAGGCAGGCACTTCATTTGAACAAAATAGAAAGGGTATACCCCAGGGATGGTTTGTGCAATATATGATTGAATTTGGCTGAATGGCTGTGAAGAAGAAGCCAGGTTTGCAAAAGTTAATGGACAACAGACGACAAATGATGGCAATACCTCACACTGACTTGCAGTCAGGTGAGCAAAAAACAATCCAGAAATTTATCATTGTATTTTCCAGTCAATTCATCAGTTAGCAGTGCTGGGTGGACGTATTCTTGCTTATGTGTATATAATTCTGGATAATTTTTGAATATTACGAAAGTTTATGAAGGATATTTTTCACCGTGGAATTTAATTCAAACAAACATGTAAGTACTTCATATTTTGTTAAAATTTATAATAGATATTTTAAAATGTGTCCAAAATATATCACAGACGGAGTTGTTTCACCTGTGATTTGGAAATATGATCTTTTGCACATCCGAACTGAGCTCTCAGTCTGACCAGTTGCGGTTTAATAGTGGGGCTCAGGAATTTGTTTCCTTTTTTAAAATAAATTTTAATCAGCTCATTTTACACATTTAAGAGGCCATTTTGTTGCTTTGAACCTTTCACAAATATTTCTATTTCAGTTTACATCACCCCAATTCGTGCTTGATATCATCATTATAAAACGCGAAAGGAAGTCTCCCCCTTTCCCTTTGACTTTAAAGATTGAGGGATTTATATTTATAAAAGTTTAAACTGCAATTAAGTGAACATACTCTCAAGGACTCTCGTGAAGCCAGGTGGGCCAAAGGAAAATCCAAGCTTTTATTGCATCGACATTAATGAATACATTGACGTCAGTTCGTTTAACTTAAAAAGCTTTGCATGACTCAAATCGTCCACATTATTAAAAGTATTTGCTCCTTTCATTTCATCAAAAAAATTACAATCGATAGTTATGAAAATATCGCGCCACGCGTGCATTTGTCTTGCAATATTTGCCACAACGTACATATTGAAAATATTTTGCTAATGCTATAGGAATATTGCCAAAATAAGGCACTAATATGGAGTCATTAACAAAAGAATATCGCCTAACGGTATACTTTGTTATAGGCTGTACTGTATATTGAAAGCAAAAAAAACTCCTATATTCAATTATATCCCTTAAATAATAGTTTTTATTAAATAAAAATATGCTCTCTTCTTTGAATCTATATTTGTGAAATTACCGGTACATTCATTTCTTCTAGTTTCAGTTGTTTGATCTAAGTTGGCTAAAGTAATGATGAAAAAATCAGAAGCTCCCAGAATTAATATTTCTTTGTCCAAACGGGTCCAAACTTAATATATTACAAAAACTGAAACTTATTGATTTATTTTTTGGTGTTTAAGGTCACATACTTTTGCACAATGGCTAATCGTGACTGCAACATGGAGACAAAGTCAAGTCCAGCCAATCATTTATACCCATGTTGCCCATTTTAGAGGACTTCCACCCCAAGCATTGGTGACGGGGTCCTATTTTACCAGTAAAACAGAGCTTGTTTACCACAGTAAACAATCACTGCTTCACTTCCCAGGGTTCCTATGGAAGAAAAAAAAAATAAAAACAAAAAAACCCAATGTTCCATGTGCAAAAGTGAATAGAAACTAGATCAAATTAGAAGTTTTATTTATTTATTTATTTATGTATTGGAGTTTAATGACACTTTCAAGAGCCAGGTTTACCTCGTGTCGGACCGTTTTATGGGTGGAGGAAGCTGGAGTACCCAGAGAGAACCACTTAGCAATGGCGAGCAACTGGCAGATTCCCCAACATTCTAACTCCACACAAGCAGAGTTAGCACTGGTTGAAAACAAGTGAACCATCGATGTGCATTACACTTTAGTACACTGTGCCCCCCACATGGGCGATCGGGATTAAGTGCCTTGCCCAAGGACACAATGCAGTTACTCCTGGTGGGAATTGAAACGAGGACCTCATGGTTTAAAGTTCAATGCCATAGCCACTGCACTCCCTAATCTGAAGTTTTAAAATCATTTGACACTTACATGTATTGTTATACAAAAGTTGAAAAAAAAAACTTTCTAACAAAATAATGCAGAGTTTAGAGTCATACCGATTATCATCATAATGTGCATGTCCTGTGATTTGTATCAGATTCGAGGTGGTGTCCAGAATGGGATCTTCACGAGCCGGCTTTGCTGGCGAGTTGTGATCTCATTTTTGGACACCACCGAGAATCTGATGCAAATCAGAGGACATGCACATTATCATGATAATTCATTTATCTATCAATTCTGTCACCAAAACAGATTAAATCTTAAATTATCAATACAGTTTGGGGACATAATGTTGGGTGAGAAAAAGTTAAAAAAAACCCATATTTTATGGAACTATATTGTTGTGCCGTCAAACAAACAATGAGAAACGTGCTCACCGTAATTTTCAAAGTTGTGTTGTCAAATTATTCATTCTCAGTCTCACTTCCTATGATGATTGGATTGAATTTCGAAGAGTGCAACGTCGATACATCCTCAGGAACCGGGTAGGTGTAATATTGAATTGTGCAATTTCTATTTAATCATGGGGGGAGGAGGGGGGGGGTCATTGGCTATTAATAGTTCTGTTGCTAACTGTAAGGAATTTTGTTTTGTTTTGTAAGCGATCAGTTGAGTAGATCACTGAAATGCACATACAATGTATTTGTTATGATAGCCTGTCACATTACAAGAAACGAGTCGTCTATATGATACGGAATCAGAATGAGTCATAAATATGATACAGAATCGGAACACATTATGTGATACATACCGTTTCTTGTGGAATTCAGGCCAAAATCTACATGCTTGTTAGATAAAAAAGGGGGAAAAAATATGTGCTTTCACAACTATATGTATGAGGCCTAAGAGATCGTAGATAACATTCTCAGTTGGTCTCCTTAGGGTTTTGGGATTTTGCAAATGAATGATTCTAATGATAGTATGCCTATTGCATCAATTTAACACTGATTACACTAAAACTATCGAATTTCATCACGCTGTCAGACAAAATCAATTTTGGGCTGTCAATGATATGAAAGCAGCTACACATGTACCTTAAACAATGCAAAAGTGACTGACATTAAGTGTTTCAAGAACAGAGTTAAGTGCATCAGTCACTGATGTGATGGTCTGGCTTGAAAGAATAATTGTGTTATTGATTTGATAAATATATATATTTTTGCAAAAAGATGTAGGTGGAAAGGTTACCTAGACCAAATGAAAAAATACTTTTAGGTCTCAAGCAATTAATTTTTCTCATCAATGCTGGAGGGGTGCTTTTGTTTTTATTAGGCTTTCCCAAACTCAGTTTGGGAAAGACTCTTGTTATTCTTCTTTTTCAAAATTTTTCTTCTCTATTTTTTTTTTTTTAATTTTTTTATTATTTAGTTTTTCCTCCTCAAATTTTGTCTGTTGAATTGCTCAAAAACAAGCTGTACGATTTTAACCAAATTTGGCATTCTTATGTAATGTCATAAAATCTAGTGAAATACGGTATGTCATGTCTGTGAAAAAAGGTATTTTCAAAATATTCTGCCAAAACCGTCAAAATTTCACCATTTTTCAAATGTCTCAAAATTGTTTACAGTAATTTAGCTCAAATTTTCCACACATTTAGAGCATAATATAATACACCACGAATACCACTCAAATCTTTCAACTTTAACCCTCATTGGCCAAAAATGACATGAATATAGATTTTTTCGTCAAAATTGACCAACTTCAAGAGCAAATTTCTCTTATTACAAGGTTGTTGTAACAATTATTTTGGTATGGATAGATGCAACAATGATTGGGGAAGAAAGTTACTGTTTACTTTTTAATCTCAGATTTAACCTTCAAACACAATAAGGGCGGGAATAAGAGTACCGTTTGAAAATGCCAAAATTAGCCAACTTTGTTTGCTTTTTCTATCATTTTGGAGAGGGTTAATTTCAAACACTTTGCATGTGCGTATTCACAATTGACTACCAAACATATTTGCTATTGTAAGTTTGGTTGTAGAGTTTAACCTTATCCCATTCTGGATGCATAAAAGTAGGTACCCTAAAAAAAAAATCCAATTTTTGCAGAATTTGGTTAGTTTAGGTGACGATTTACTCCATTTTTAATTGACTGAACTCTGAATGTTTTCCATAGCTGCATGCAGCAGTCACAGTATGACAAATTTTGTTCTATATGTTATTATTAAAAGTTTAACCCTTGGCAGATTTGAGACTTCCTATAAGGGTGCTGTTGGAATAATTGTTATTTTCACCAAAATTTACATGCAATTTCTCAGCACTGGAGCCATATTTTCTCAAAACGTTTCCCGTGAGAAGATAGGACATTCATCCAAGAACAATTTTGCTGTTATATGTTGTATTCCAAGTTTTAACCCTCACCCAGTTATCGTGCCTTGACTTGGAGTACCCTTAACTTGTACATGTTCATTGAAATACCAAGATTCTGCCACGTCTCTTATCAGACACTCAGTCTGTGGTTGATCTTCACACACTTAGAGCATAATATGATACACTAAAATCACCACACAAATATTTTGAAATTAACCCCTATTGGCCACAAATGATAGTAATATAGCATTTTATCTTCGAGATTGACTAACTTCAAGCGCTAATTTCTCTAATTGCAATGTTGTAACAATTATTTTTGTATGCATAGATGCAACAATGCTTGCAGAAGAAAGTTACTGTTTAGTTTTTAATCTCATCTTTAACCCTCAGGCACATTGAGGGTAAGATTTCCATTCGTAAATGCTAAAATTAGCTAACTTCGGTTACATTTTACTGTCATTTTGAAAAGGGTTAATTTTAGATACTTTGTTTTGCTATAGGTAGAGATGCTTAATGAACAAATCCGCTGCTGTAAGTTATGCTTTGGGGCTTAACCCAACATATGCTTTGGCCACGTAAAGAATAGTATTGGCTGACAAAAATGGATTACGACCCATCCATGGCGACGGTACTGTACAAGGTTAACCTACAACTTCTTTTCACAGAACTTGACCCTCTACTAGTGGTGTCAAAAATACCAAAATTTCAAGTAGCTAATTTTTCCCATAACGTAACAAGTAATTTAACCAGTACAGCCTTGTTTGATGGAGCTCAATGACCTCTGTCAAACAAGACTAAATTAGTTAAATTCCTAGTTGCATTATGGAAAATTATTTATTTCTTTACTGGTGGTTTAAGGTTACATATTTCTGCACAATGATTGCAACATGGAGATAAAGACAAGTTTAGTCAAGCATTTATACCCATGTTGCCAATTTTAGAGACTTCCACGCCAATCAGTGGTGATTAGATCTTATTTTACCAGTAAAACAGAGCTTACTTACCAACAGTAAACAAGCACTGCTTCACTTCCAAGTGTTTTCATGGGGGGGGGGGGGGGGGGCATCATGGGAAAGATTTGCAGCTTGAAATTTGGTATTTCAACATCAGTGACAGAGGTTATTGCATTTCAACACAGGAATAAACTGTCTGCGTTGATGGGGAAAGGTTAATATTTTTGATAACCAGAGGCATTAAATCACAATTAATGTATCTTTGTAATGTAAAAGAAAAGAAAAAAAACAGAAAAATCAATATGTCAAAGATGAAAACGACTGAACAATCATTTCCAATACCAATACCATGAGATAAATCAATGAACTGACATTGATGGAAGATGAAACCAAATATTTTTCGAGTCACTCCTTGATTTTGTATGCTTGCCCTACACATAAATGCAAACCTCATGTCCATTTTATTATCTTCCCTCGGCCTGAGTTCAATTTCCAAAGAAGTGCTGGTGAGCTGAGCATATTTAGCAATTATAATGAAAAAGATTAAGCTCACTCAAATCAGTTTCACACTGGTTAAAAGAATGTATCTGTTAATTACATACTATTAGCATCAATTCACCAACATTAATTTAACAAATTTTAAAAGGCCATATCCTGATAGCCATTCATACTTTTAGCATTAATTCACCGACATTAATTTAACAAATTTTAAAAGGCGATATCCTGATAGCCATTCACCAACCAAATCCACCCAGTGCTATATACAAAGAAAGAATGCCAGTCAATTTTTCCATCAAAAACATAGTTTATGACCCCTCACTAGAATATGCTCATCAAGCTCATTCCAATGAAGAGTCATAATCTGCATTTTCGAAGCAAATGTACACTCTTTTTGTCATTTAGAAAAGCTATTTTACATGTAAATCTCAAGTGAACTTAGGTTTGAAGTGTGGTACAGTACTGTGATCACAAAAGTGGACAAAGAATTTCAATCGGATCACGATTTTGGGCCAATGCTATAAAAACATTTTTTACAACTGTATTTTCTAGAATTGTATTATCCAGTTTGGACTTTAAATGGGTTGAAATGAACCAGTAGTATTTTCAAATATGTGGCAATTTGCCAGTTGGCAAATTGCCATATCTTTTCAAATACTAATGATTCATTTTAGTCAGTTATATTAATAGGTCGAAAATACAATTCTAGAAAATACAAATGTAAATGTTTTATGGTATTTTCCAGGTTGTAATAATACACCCCTTTTGTTCACCACAGCACTGCAGAATCTCAGCCATCAGAAAATAAATCTGAGACCCTGAATCATTGAATCCGAGATGCTGTTTTCATTTGTTTTTCTTGAATTGGTCTTGATTTTGCAATATTTTATTCATGAAATGTCTGCCACTGGTCTGTACGTAAGTCGTGACCCAGTCACGATCTGATCTTGACCAATAACACTTTTATGATCACACTACTGTACATACATGCAAAGGCTTATTTATTTGGTGTTTAAGGTCATCTTAGCTTTCCAATACATGAAAACACAGGGTTTAATCTAGGTCTTTTTTAGGGCTGAAATAAGGGCCCATTCCCAATGGGGTGCATGCTATAAAATTCCTAATTTCTGACACAAAACACTATTATCTCCAAACTCATACAATATTTTCAGGTTACATAGCCATTGAGTGCTTCTAAAAGTTAATTCTAATAAAGCCAAATGATACCCATTTTAACATGTATTCTCTGGGAAAAACTCAAAAAATTGAAGTTGAATTTGGCTATAGCTGTATATCGTTATACTGCTCAGCACCATTTTATTATTCTCCAATACCAATCTGAGTCTCTGGTAATCAAAATTACAGTGTGACAAAGTGTGCCATTGAAAGTTATCCAGTAATAAAGTCAGGTTATTGCCTTATTATTGCCAGATCACTACTACAATCTCGAAATATAAGGCAATAATCAGGCATTATGAAGACAACAGTCATGCACTTTATAAACTTTTTACCCCTTTGTTTGAAAAAGTAATTTGCAGGAATGTTTTTAAAAATATGTTCATGCTTCAGAGCCAGATCAATACTCCTTTGCATCCTGTTTGTAAGGTTTTAGCAAAGTTTTTATTTCTTAATACTGTGATGTGTCAAGAATATGTCAATAATAACACTATTAAGGCAATAGTTGCATTACCAACCTTCCACATTATTACATGTAGAGGTCCTACTGTAAAATTACCTCTGTATGAGATTATTGAATGTAAAATCCAGTTTCTGCTGCACAGTACAATCTTTTCATTTTTTATTGGCTTCAGTGGTGGCACCAAGAGGAGATTGTGGGGAGGGAATCTATAGCTTGCCTCCCATTGTGGATGTTACCACCCACCAACCAGGCAACTGCCTCCTTTATTGTGAGCTTGTCGGGGCATACCAAAGCAGCACCCCCCCCCCCCCCCCCCCCACCCTCACATGTCCAGGAGCAATCTCCCTTGTTGGGAAAATATAAATTTTATAGTAAATTTCTTTCTTATTATACCTACCGAAATTGTTTACTACTGGCTTGCACTACAGTGGAAGAACCTAACTCGGATAAAATACTCTCTATTTTAATCTTTCCCAAGATTTGGGAAAGAAAAGTGGTGTAAAAACACCACGAAAAAATAAGCCAAAACTGGGTCGAGCACCATCAGCGCACACCCAGTATGGGACGCTCTTCCATAGTACAAATCCCCGACTTCCGTAAAACAGAGCGCAATGCGTCAATTCATCATTCTTTTGATTCCGAACAACACAGGAGTTATGTGATCAGCGGGGAGGAAGGATTCTTACCCGAATAAGAAGACGGGAGGGCCTCCATGTAAACAATTTCGGTAGGTATAATAAGAAAGAAAATTTACTATAAAATTTATATTTCTTATCAACCTACCTCAATTGTTTACTACAGGCTGGGGGGAATCACATAACCAACCCACACATAACTCAATAGCACTGGGACCGTGGACAGAGGAAGAGACCCCTAGGCCTATCAAACCATAGCATCACAAACATTAGAACAGACAATGAAAGATGAGGCGTATGGTGAAGTGCGACGCACAGACAGAAAGGGCAGTAACAGCACAAAGCTGGAACTGACCCTGAAAAAAGCTGAAAGGCTGGGATAGACAACAGTCTGAGCCGAAGAAAGAGGGCCCCAAGGTTCTCTGTCGGCTCCTGCAACTGTCGCAGATAAAAGGAGAATGTAGCATTTCTCCAGAAGGCTGCCAGAATAACATCCGTCATCCGACAACATGACAGAGTTATTAAAAGAGGAAGACAATGCACGCACCTCGTGGCAGAAAAAACAATTGGTAAAACAATCACCAGTAGCTAGACGAGCGTAAGCTGCACGAATAGCAAGACAAATCCATCAAGAAATGGATGCAGGAGAGATCTGGCATGTGAGAGAATGCATATTCATCCAGGATAAAGGCGTGAACGCCCCCCACCCCCAAGCAGAGCAGCGCCCAAGAAAGTGACCATCTTGGAGAAAACTGCAAAGTCCTAGGCTTTTTCAAGGAAAAGAGATGAACAAGCTGGAGACCCCCAGAAACAAACATATACCAGAAACTCCGCAAGCAGTGTGATCGAAGGAGTGACAGAAGCAGCAGAGTGATCGCACACCATCGACAGAAGAACCTTCCACTTAGCTACAGAGGCTAACCCAGTGGAGTGAGTGCCTCCTTGAAGAAGAAAAGCAACTCCACTGCGTGTCTCGAAAAACCACTACGGAGGAGATAGGACCCGATAAAAGACATGTGTGAAGGCACAATGAAGTCAGGTCAACGTAAAACCTCATCAGGCGACTTTGGCAAAGAAAGTTGCGAGGTAAAGGGAGACATGCCGGAACCGCCGCTAACAGAGAGCGGACCAGATTGATCCACACCCACCGAGGCGATGGGTGTGATCGAAAGGATTCGACGACTGCAGGTTCATATCTGGGCGAGAACCTGAGGCGGAATCGGAACCGGTAGGAAGGCGTAGCCGACAAGACCATCCCAAAGGAGGGCCAGAGCGTCCACGGCAAAAGCCAGAGCATCTGGACATGGGGACACAAAAGTGTCCACCGGATGGTTCCAACGAGTCGCAAAAGAGCGATGGAACCCGCCATGTGGAGCATCCACCTGGTGGAAATGACCCTGCCCCGACGGGACAGGGAGTCGGCTAGGACGTTCAGACGGCCGGGAATGTGACGAACAGCCACCCTGGCGTGGACATCCTGAGCAAGCAGTAGAAGATCCCGAGCCAATTCGTACATTGGAACAGAGTGCGTGCCGCCCTAGTTCCGAATGTAAGCAACCACCGTCGAATGGTCGGACAACAGAAGGACCTGGCGATTCGACAGGTGAGGGATCCACTGATCCAGAAGAAGAGCAAGAAGCTCCTTCTGGGTGATGTATAGAGCTGCATGATCCTGGTCCCACATCCCGTGAATGGAAAGACCTAGAGGATCCAACGTAGCACCCCATCCAAGATCGCAGGCATCTGCCATCAGAACGCGATCGGACGTGGGTAAGTCCAACAGAACACCCTGCAAAAGTCACTGGACATCCGCCCAGAGGAGAAGGTGAGGATAAAGATATTCTGGAAACTGAAGCACCAGATCCAGAAAATCGACATTCGGCCTCCAACGACTGAGCAGAAAGTGTTGGAGAGGTCTGACACGCAGCCGACCTAGAGGAATGAGATCCGTCACCGAACAGCAGAGACCGCGTAGCCGGAGAATACTCCGAGCCATCGCGGAAGTGGACTGGGACAGAGTCAGAGCAAAAGCTGAGAGAATCACAGTCTTGGCCTGGGGAACCGCCACCAAATTGAATTGTGTGCAGAAAGCCATCCCCATCCTCAGATCCCCCTGAGAAGGGACCAGGTCCGACTTCTCCTCGTTGACTCTGAAACCTAGCAACGTGAGCAAGCTCAGAGTGGGGAGATCCGACTCCAGTAAGGCAGCATTGGAATGCCCCTGGAGGATATCGTCCAGATATGCTGAAGTAGTCACCCTGGACTGAGTGCGATGGAAAGCTATCACATGCGACATCAGTCTGGTGAAGGCCCAAGGAACCAGGTTGAGGCCGAAAGGCATGGCCTTGAACTGGTAAACTCGCCCCAGAAAAACGAACCTGAGATACTTTCGTAACGCCCAATGAATCGGAACATGAAAGTAAGCGTCTCGCAGGTCGAAGCTGGAAGCGAAAACTCCCTGGTGAATTGAACGGAGGACCGACCTGAAAGTCTCCATGCTGATCTTGGGAGCAATGATAGACTGGTTCAGGAAACCCAGATTGATAACCTGTCGGAGTCGGCCGTCCTTCTTCGGCACCAAGAACAGGCGGGAATAGAAACCCAATGACCTAATGTTCTTGATGACCTCAATCACCCCCTTTGTCAGGAGATTGTCTATCTCCGTGGACAAAAGTTCCCGACGTAAAATGTCTGAAGGAACTGCGGTTGGAAGAGGCACCCTGGGCAGAGTGGGGTGCCTTCGGAAGGATATTCGCAGCCCGGACCAAACAACATCTAACACCCAAGGATCGGATGTGATGGTGGCCCAATGGTCTGCGAACCCTGCTATCCTTCCTCCAACCTGGGACGGGTCAAGGTGAGGACCTTCATTTCGAACCCCGACGAGGCTCGCGAGAGAGAAAACACCTCTACTGAATGAAGAATCCTGGGACTTCCCTCAAGACTACCTACGCTTACCCTCACTCCTTGAGTAAGAAGTAGAAGCGGAGGCAGAAGGATCAGCCCCTTTGCTTCGCAGAGGAAGCAGAGGGTACTTGTTAGGCTTGGAACGGCCCGTTCCGACCCTAGAGGGCTGATCAAGCTGAAGAAACAGCAGCTGATCATTGGAATGACGTAGGACGTCATCCCGGACCGTCAACACAGAACCATGGAAAAGTTGCAGACCTGCCAAAGAAGCAGATCGAATAGTAGCGCACTGCTCCTCAGGAAGGGATCGGCCTGTGTCTAGCACAGAGTCCCTTCGAACTAATTCCAGATTAGCCATGTTACAGGCAAGCGTGTGAGTAAGATGCATGAGCGCCCTGGACAGCACACGCAAAGGAGCCTGTACCTCGTCAAACTTATCTGGGGGCAGCTAAAGCTGAGACGACGTGATCGGAGAGAGAAAGCATACCAAGCATCTCTCTCGATAAGCCCAACGTGGACCCCAGAGTCGTCATCGGAATGACGGCAGACTTGGACTTGGAAAGCCCGAGGGAATTGGAGTCCTGATCCAAAACCGTCAAAGTCTGGTAGACCGACGGATTGGCGGAATCGTAGGAACGATAACGTGCCGGAGGCAAAAAGGTGTCAACCCTGGTGAAGCACGGAGCTTTCATAGCCTTGGAACTTAGCTTAGAGTCCAAGGCTGAAAATGCTTCAACCAACTGTACCGACTGGCACGGTCGAAGACGCCCAGAAGCGGGTTGCTCCATAGACTGTTGGCGCGCGACCGATGATCGCAGCCTGGCTGACACTGTCGACTGGTCAGATGGTTTGAGATCCGGAAGGAACCCAAACACGAAATCAAGAGCTGCCCCCAAGTCTGAAGACTGCTGGCTCTCGACATCAAGCATGTCTGACTCTTCCTCTGAGTCGGAAGACACATAGCCCATCGTGGGCAAACCAGCAGACGCCTCCCATGGTGTCGGAACACCAGAGGGATCAGAAAGTGGCCTGTTTCCAATCCTGGGAGGCGGCGCCATAGAGGGCGCCTGGAAACCACTCGCTGCCTCACTGGAAGCAATGGGAAGGCTCTTTGACAGAACCTGAGTGAGTAAGGAAAGGGCCTCCCTAAGCTCACTGCTCGTACTGGCCGGTTCGACAGGGGAACGAACCGGCAAAGTGGCTTCACCTCTGACCCTCTTAACCAGCGAAGGGTCACGATCCTCCAAAATATCCAACGTGGGACGACGGGCGGCAGCCGAAACGTCTGAAGGCAGACGTGTATAGGGGTGTGACACACCCCGAGGATCAACATAGCGGGATCTCATGAGAGTTACCGCGGACCTCTGCAGGGCAGAAGGTCCAGGCTGCACAAAAGACGTTGGTCCCCTAAAACTGGTCGTGGGCCAGAATGAGTGGACGAAAACGCCACGGAGTTCATAGTGTCCCACTAAGAACATCCGAATCCAATGACAACTGTGGTGCACGACGGCGCAGAGACCACAGTAGAGGGTCCGGCCGGCAGCCACTTCCAACTTCGCCGAGTTGAAGTCAGGGAAGGCTGAGGCCGATACCCCCACGTCTACACAACCAGACACCGCAGCAGACCACTGCAGGTATAAAACTAATGTGCTCAATGGCTGAGAGGACACAGTAGGGGGTTCAGTCGGCAACCCCATCCGACTTCGCCGAGTGGAAGTCGGGGAATGCTGAGGCCGATACCCCACAACCACACTACAGACATCCCTGCAGACCCTGGCAGGGACAAGCCGAGGCCGGCTAAAAACGGTGCCCAATGACGTTGTAGACAGAACAGCAGTAGCAGCAGATACGACGGGAGCTGTTGGAACTGGCAGAAAAGCGGAGAGAGCCACCAATCTCGGCCTCCAAAGGAGGAGTCACAATCCTAGTGACAGCCTCAGATGTCGACTGGAGAGGGCGCATAGTCCCGGAACCAGGCATCTCTTCACCAGAAATCCAACAGCTCCCGCAGTATCCACCACGGTAAAAAACTGCACATTCCTCACGGAAGGGGAATAACTCTCACCAGACATGGTCGAGTCGGGAAGCCCCGAAACGACAGCATTCCCCACCCCCCACTGGTGTGGGAGGATCTGCACATCCCCCATGGAAGGGGAGCAATCCTCACCAGATGTGGTCGAATCGGGCGACCCCGAAACGATAGCGTTCCCCACCCACCGCTGGAGCGGGAGGAGCTGCACATCCCCCATGGAGGGGCTCAAACTCACACCAGACATGGTCGAGTCGGGGGGGGGGGGGGGGGGGGGGGGGGGGGGGCACTGGGGTGGGAGGAGCTGCACATCCCCCACAGAGGGGGTAAACTCACACCAGACGTGGTCGAGTCGGGAGGCTCCCGAAACGACAGCGTTCCACACCACCCGCGGGTCGGAAGAGACAGCCACGAGAACGCACCAAGGCGAGGGCAAAAGGAATTGCCCTAAAGGAACCGAACTGGAAATAACAGAGGTGAGAGCAGAAGAAAAAGGTGAACTCAACAGAAACAGAAAGTAGAAGAACACCCTCAACTACGAGAGAAGGTGGCAGAAAAAAAAACGGTGGGTACAGAACCCAGACGGTCGACAGGGACCGAAAAAACAAAAATTCAGCCCTCAACAGAGTGAAGAAATCCTGTCCAGACAGTCCCAGATTGACACCTAACTCCAAAAATTAATTCATCAACCGAAAAAATTCATTGTCGAATCGCGTGATGTCGAAAACAAAACATTCGCGAAAACGGAATAGTAAATAATATACAATGAGAATGTGGTTGAAAATATTAACGAGAATATATAAAACACAGTACTGTTATTATACGATCTTCAGATCCATAATTCCAGTCACAGGAAAACCATTATCCAGGAGTTGAATTATCACTGTTTCATAATGCATATGGCGGAGACACAACCTTCACGTGCCTCGGATAAAAAAAGAATGACGAATTGACGCATTGCGCACTGTTTTACGGAAGTCGTGGATTTGTACTATGGAAGAGCGTCCCATACTGGGTGTGCGCTGATGGCGCTCGACCCAGTTTTGGCTTATTTTTTCGTGGTGGTTTTACACCACTTTTCTTTCCCAAATCTTGGGAAAGATTAAAATAGAGAGTATTTTATCCGAGTTAGGTTCTTCCACTGTAGTGCAAGCCTGTAGTAAACAATTGAGGTAGGTTGATAAGAAATCCTGGTGCCACAACTGTTGGTTTTTAAGGTCATTTTTGGCATCTATGGCTATTTCATGATCACAACATTGGCATTAAGTCAAGCTTAGGCATTGCTCAACAGTACCAAAATTTTCATGAAAATATCCATAGAGTTGAGTTCCCACCGGGACATTAAATCAAATTCTGAGGATAAAACAGAAGAAGCACAAGTAAAGTTTCAGCTAATGGATCTTTGGGTTGAACCCAGACATTCACTCCACCACGAGCATAGCTAGGATTCTATAATAGGGGTGCCTAGCCATTATTTTTTCAGGGATTGAGACGCTCCCCTAGTCCTAACGAGGACCCTCTGATCATTGCCACTCCTCCCACTTCTCTGAAGGGAAGTGGGAGGAGGGACAATGTCAAGAGGGCCCTAGTTAGGACTAGCCCCCACCTCAACCCCCATGAAAATTTGCAAAATTTAGTGCTCAAAGAGGGAATTCTGAGGAATTTGAAAGACATGTAGCCCCTATATTGGAGACCCTCTGGAGACTCAATGCTTTGGGGACCAGCAAAGATTTTAAGGGGGACATATCCCCCACACCATAGCTATGCCACTGATTCATTCACTGAAACTTTTCCAAATCTTCTGATGCTTTTTTCAGAATTAAACATGACTGAAGTTTCATGGTTGAAAACTCCACTCGAAAGTGATAATCCACACTCCACACACTATATATAATATATTTTACATTTTCTACACATATAAGTACAGTAAAACTGCTTATATTTCTGTCAATATGTCTATTGTAAAGCAATATATTTATTGAATTTCAGATTATTCTTTATTCTGTCCAATCTCCTTTGTCTATAATAATAGACAAGTTGAGGCAACAGTCATCAAAAATAAATGACAAGCACATCATGGAATACCTTTGAGATTTACAGTAGACCTTAACAATTCATCACTGTCTGAAAATTGGTCCCAAAAGATTTGCTTTCCATGATAAACACACAAATTTCTTTTTTATTGAAAGGCACTAACTCTATAATAGCAAACATAGCACTTGATGTAAAATAAATGTTGAAAACGAAGTGCATAATGCCAGGGACCAGCCGTGAGGGCGACTAGAGCGACTAAGGTGATTATGTCACCCTTCTAAGCCCAAAGTCGCCTAAAAAAATAATCGGGGCGATTACAAGTCGCCCTCTAAAAATTGGCCAAAATGAGGAAAGGCTGAACTGAGTGATCCGAGGTTTACATAAAAACAATTATTTTCAGGAATGGATGGGGTTGCGTGTGATTTTCATTCGTCAAATAAGCAATCATTTATTTGAAATCACAGGAAAATCATTTGTCCATCGTCGTTTTTTGCAGATTTTTTATTTCTATATTGTTCCGTTTCAGTCGGAGCTTCATGTGTTGAAACGAAAATTGGTGACTTATGCCACTCAACAAAATAACCCAGTTTGAAAGTAGGTTACGTCGCTTAGGATGCCAAAAATTCTCTGCTGAAAATGTATACACAGCAGACGTATTTTCTAACACTGTTTACTTTTAATTCGTTTGCTGACGACTGTTATCTGTTGGGCTGTCCATTCCCAGAAAAACACGAAAGGGATTGAAACAAGTGAAAAAAAGCTTTAGTGATGACAAGAAATGCTTTGTACAAGGCACAAGTGTGCATATGAAGGATCTTGAAAAAGTACCTTCCAAGCAACCTTCTTACATCTGGTCCTGTTCACACTTTCAGACTAAGGAAATTATTAGATTAGTAAAACTTTGGTGAAAGGCAACCACAGGAAGGTGCGGTGACAATGCACACAATGACATCAAGCAAAATTCAAAAGTTTTTCACCTGTAACTGTAATGTTATGGTACATTTTGGTTTAAAATTTGCATGAGACTGCAAAACAGTCCAAGCCTCCAAGTACTCACATTGATGTGAATGGCAGACCTTGTTTCACACCAAATTAAATATTCACACAATTTCGTTCAAGGCAACATATGTATTTCTGTTATTCTCTTTTTGCATCACTTCAAGGGTCAACGACTAAATTTGTATATTAAGTGGGCGGATGCGGCAGATTCGTTAGGTAAAGGGCGAAGAGTCAAGTTGCTGATTTGATCTTATTCTTATGCACCCCTCAGACTCTATCAAGTGGTTTAATTTATGCAAACTTGTAACTAAATCTGTAAATGATCATTACAAATGTCAAACATAAAATTATTTAGGCCCATGATTCGTAAAAAAAACTATTTTTAATTTTACCAGGGCTTATATTTTGATGACAATCTGAGAATCGATTCACACAACAAAACCAGTGAGAATCCATGCAGATTCTCGCTGCACCTCTGCTAGGATTTACGTAAAAAGAATTGAGTCAATTCAACTCTCTACCTAAAACAGCGGCAGCAAATTAGCAAATACAAGGCTAACATGACCTGAAATATCCTGATACTTACTTTGTCAATAAAATTGTACAAATAAGGCTATAATTGGAACTGGCTCAATGAGTCGGTTCCAATGACATCCATGTTTGTAAAGTTTTATTGGTAAATGTAGTTTGTTTGTTTTTTAAATTATCAAATTCAGTTTATGTTTTAATGAAAGTGTCAATGACACTGCAACTTAACTTGACTGTGTGTAGTGTTTGAAGAAAAGGATAATGTTCAATGTTTGTGAAAGGATTATGAAATAAGACAAGACTTGTGATAATTCAGAATATGTTAAGTTCTGTACCCTTCATGCTTTGTTTTCAACAAGAATAATTTGAGGTGTATACTGTACTCAAGATGCCTGGGTTGATGTGGTCCTCACAGTTATCGCATGTCCACCAAAGTTACCAAGTTACAGTAAAATCATTCCAAAATGAGTCATCCTACCAAGTTACATTGAAATCCCTTCATAAATATGACTCCTAGACTTTGCTAAAGGAATCTAGGTCATGGTTGACCGACCATGACCAAAATAGGATAGTCTCATCAAGATATCATACCGAGTCAGCTTACCAAGTTACAATGAAATCCCTTCATAAAAACTACCTGCAGATAGTGCTAAAGGAATCTAGGTCATGTGCCCAAGCGGTGGTAACGGCTGACCGATCATGATCAAAATACGACAGTCTCATCTAGACATCATACTGAGTTACCATACAAAATTACAATGAAATTGCTTCAAAATATGAACTGCAGACTGTGCTAAACAAATCTAGGTCATGTGCCTGTGTGGCCATCATGGCTGACCAATCACGACCAAAATAGGATGTTCTCATCTAGTCATTATATCATGTCATCCTACCAATTTACAATGAATCCCTTCAAAAAGGCAACCTGTAGACTGTGCTACAGGAATCTAGGTAACATGCCTCTACGGCCATCCCGGCTGACTGAACCCGACCAAAATAAGATATTCTCATCTAGACATTATACAGTCATCCTACCAAGTTACAATGAAATCCCTTCATAAATACGACCTGTAGATTGTGCTAAAGGTTTTCATTTTTGGGGTCTGCGCAAGTGATGAACCGATTATCTAAACTTGCTATGAGCCGATTACTGATTATTTCTCTGCCGATTATGCCAATTCCGAGGCCAATTCCGATGGTTGAAATAAGACACAGAAGAAACTCTGTTGTTGCCTATTATACTACAGAATTTCGTTGATAAATCACCAATTGCGAAAGCTTAATACCACATAAGTTCTCAGAGTATGCATGTTTAGTACTGGGCAATATTAGCCAAAATAATATTTACATTTTTGGTGTTGGGGTGGGGGAGAAGATCGTTATTAACGATTCAATCACACGATATTGTTCTCACGAAGATTGTGTTTATTCCGGTAAATAGTGTTAATACGGTTTTGTGTCAGAATACAACACACTTGGCTGTTTTAACCTGGAATATACTGAGCACACATACTTTGTGTCTTAAATGAATAATAACTTTGATGTTAAAGTGTGTTGTGAAGTTGTATGACGCATGGTTTAGAGATATACACGTGACATGTCAGACATGTGTTTCTCCAGTGTTTACATGTACTCTGAAGTCAACAGTGGAGAGAAACTCCAAGGTAGGTAACTGAATTAAAAAAAGAACTTGACAAACCGAAAACATGTTTGTGACAGTCATGCGACTTAAAATACATGTTGCATAACAATCATCTTTCATTGAAAAAAAAAGAGTTTTTTCAGTTTTTTCTCAAATTTTAATTTCTTTTTGTATTGTGATGTTTGCATCAAGAAGTACTACAGATTACCGTCTGAACACATTTTATTTATACATGTACACAATGCAACGTTGTATTTATACAGCACCATGTATGATTGAAGACCAATGACTTCGATCAGATGGGAAATGGTGGCGATCTCGAAACAATTGCTGATGGTAAATTCTGTGATATCTCGGCTCTGCAAATCCTTAAATATTCTGCTATGCACTACACAGATTTTTGATGGGAAACTTTATTTGAATAGACATCAAAAATATTTTTAATAGTCAGTGTTAAATATAAAATAACAGGAAACTGCCGGTTTTTAACTGCCGATTGTCATAATCAGCCGATGCCCCATAACCGGCTGGTTCCAATTGCCGATTCCGATTATCAGTTCATCACTAGCCCACGCAGCCATCACGGTTGACTGCTCCCGACCAGAATACATAGTTCTCTTCTAGACATGACCTCGAACCTGCACAAGAAATTTAGTGATGATCGGACAAGAACTAAGGGGTGTAGCCTGTGCTGAAGATAATGTGAACAGACTCACAGACTAACAGACTTCCGCACGAGTAATGGCAATAGCTTATTTTGACTTTGTCAAGTCAAGCAAAAAATTAAAAAAGCTGTGTTTGTTAAAGGGTTTCTCACAACCATTTTCATGAGAATCCAAATGGATTCTACCAAATTTAGATGAAATATAAACCCTGTTTTACCCCCATTACCAAGTGTTAAAATGTCTGCCCTCCACACAAGCACTCTTAAACATTACACAGGGTGTTTGATTTGAACAAACATGTAAATAGATTCCTCTTCTCCCAAACAAGAAAGTATTTGAAGCCATGGTTTCAGAGAACATATTTAATTGTTTTTTTCCATTATCCATGCTTTTAAAATCAGGCTCCATGAATGCCCTACATGTAAATATGACCACAGGACCTTGTTTTGAACAAACTTGTAAATCATCCTTACATGCATAAATGTTATTTGTCCCTATATCCTGATAAATTCTGTCTTTTGATTGGTCAGAATGCCTTGGACAAATAGCCATGGCAAAGGGTGCGCCCAACATCCAAGGTATATGAGAGCATGCAACATCCAGAGTATAAGCGCATGTGAAACATCGGGGGTATATGGATTCAATGAAAGCTTTTCGCTTCCGCTCGCCTCATTATAAAACTTGAACCAAAAAACCCCAAAATAGTCACAAATATCATTAGATTTCCAACAATACAATCATAAAAATAAAATAAGAGCAAAAAATTTGTCCCCTGAGTACCAATGTGTTCTATGTGCCAGTAGGCACATAGAACACATTGGAACTCAGGGGACAATAGGTCAACAAAATACTGTTTACTCGTTTCCTTAACGACCCAAGGGATGTAACTCTATCTGTTGTCTTCTGCGATTATAAAAACAAAATTATTATCACGAATTTGGTCCAAATGAGCAACTGAGAAATGTGTCCACAAATTTATTTCCACTATGTTTGTATTGTGTTTCAAATGGGACAAAAACGTTATCTCTGCCAAAATGTATGGTATATGGAGATTTAATACCTGGATGTCTCATTTAAACACCTCACCTGTGACTCGGTGTTTAAAAACCGACATCCAGGTATTAAATCTCCATATATTATACATGTTGACGGAGATAATTTATAATATCCAATACGGAGGCAGTGGTTTGATATTCTTTTCCATTCCCCTAAGACCATTATTTGATCAAACACCCTATGCATTCTTTATTTTTCTTTGCATAATTCATTCCATTCAAGAACACTAAAAGGATAAACAGTTTTGCGAATCAAATTTTGTAATCAAAATGATTCAAGAATGTTTAACCCTTTATCTACTACTGGTATAATGGCCAAAACCTGCCAGTCTTATTCATAATGAAAGTGTCTATGACACTGCAGCTCAACTTGTCCAAGAAGGGACTGAACTAAACACAAAGATCCAGTAATGCCAAATCATTCACTCAAGTTTCTATAGAAAAGACATCACTCCAAAGCTACATATGAAATCTTAAAAAATCGGGTGAGGGGTGGGGCCTGTTGGGTGTACTAATGGAATTGTTGACAATTTATATGTTAAATCCAAGATGGCCAAGTGGAGACCATCTTTTTCAATGGAATGCAGGAAAATTTGATAACTCCCATCTAGACATCATACCAAAGTTATATACAAAATTTGAAAAAGATCAGGTGAGAGGTGTGGCTTGTAGGGTCTGCTAATGGAATTGTTGACAATTTATAAGTCAAATCCAAAATGGCCACTGCCAGCTATGTTTTTCAACAAAATTCAGCAAAATTTGATACCTCCCATCTAGGCATCATACCAAAGCTACATATGAAATTACAAAAAGGATGGGGTGAGGGATGTGGCCTGTAGGGTGTGCTAATGGGATTATTGACAATTTATATGCCAAATCCAAGATGACCACTGGCAGCCATGTTTTTCAATAAAATTCAGAAAAGCTTGATAGTTCTCATCTAGACATCACACAAAAACTACATATGAAATCTGAAAAAGATTGGGATAGAGATGTGGCTTGCAGGGTGTCTTAATGGAATTGTTGACAATTCATATGCCAAATCCAAGATGGCTGCTGGTGGCCATATTTTATAATGAAATTCATAAAAATTTTATAGATCTCATCTGGACATCACACCAAAGCTATATATGAAATTCAAAAAAGATCAGGTGAGAGATGCAGCCTGTAGAGTGTGCTAATGGAATTGTTGACAATTTATATCCAAATCCAAGATGGCTGCTGGCAGCCATGTTTTTCAAACAAAATTAAGACATATTCAATAGCTCCCATCTAGACATCACGTCAAAGCTACATATAAAATTTGAGACTGATCAGGTGAGAGCTGCATCCTGTAGGGTATGCTAAAGGAATTGAGGATGGACAGACGACAGATCACAACCCATTCCAATAGCTCATGCTTGATGTTGTCAAAGTGAGCTAAAAATTGAAATTTTATTATATTTCCAATTTTTGCCTCAAAATATAGCTATGCCCCATCAAGAGAACAAGGTTGTCAAGCTCATTCCACTAAGGGGTCATAAGCAATGTTTTTGAGGCAAAAAAAAAAAATCAGTTGTCCGAAAAAAATGTTTCCATGGGTCATCTTCTATTCATGTTAGGTAAAAGGTTGAAACAATGTGCCACCTTGCAACTGAGGACATAACTGATATTTTAGAGTGTATCTTTGTAGGATATGACAGACCAAATCCTGCCTTATGGGTAAAGTGAATTGTGATTACTGAGTTAGAATGAGAAGTGTACCAAAACCACGACTTTCCCATTTGCATGAATGTTTTAAGTCAGCTACAAAAATGTGATTTCCTTGCATCTAAGAATAAGAAATGGTGACTACATGAATTTTGCAGACAGTGAAGGCCAAAGACTAAGTCTTGAGTAAAAGTGTTGATGAATAGAGCTGAGAGATTATAAAATTTATCTTGGTTTCTACTTGACTTTTACAAGATGAGCTGAGTCACAGTAGAGCTGTCTGGTTAACTGAAAAATCTACTCGGTTTCGTTGGAAACTCCACGTGATTTGATAGTTCATAGAGAAGTTCAAGTGAGGTATCCAGGGGAATGTACATGTACATGTTTGGTCACTGCCAATAGAGATACAAAAGTGACATGCAGTGTTCAGTTCAGCAAAACAAGTGGAAAGACATTTTGATTTATTTATTTAATTATTGGTCTTTAAGGTCACATACTTATGCACAATGGCTAATTGTGACCGTGCCAGTTTTATGGGTGGAGGAAGCCGGAATACCCTGAGCGAGCCACCAAGCATCGATGAGCAACTGTCAGATCCTCAACATTCTAACTCTGTTCAAGCTCTGCTCAAGCAGGGTTACCGTGGTTGAAGACATGTGTACCATCGACGTTCAGTGCACAAAAGTACACAGCGTCATCGTGCCCCCATGTAGGCAACCGGGATAAAGTGCCTTGTCCAAGGATACAACGCGGGTCATCCCGGATGGGGATGGATTGATCCAACCACTAACTGAAAAGAGTGGCGAAAGGAAAAAACATATTTTGCCTAACCTAAACTCATCGAGGGACAATGTAAGCGACAGTGTGGGGCAGCTACTCCTGTTTTAAGGGAGGTGAGGTCTGGAGCACCCAACTAAAAATAAATACTTCTGCATGCACTAACTGATCACATGCTGCTTCCACACTGGCTAGCATGTGTTAAATGAATTGAAACAGAGAAACTGAAAACCAAGAAACAAAAGGAGGATGTGCCATACCGAATGGGGTAAGGATTGGGAAACGAATCATGATGAACTAGGACTAGCAGATAGGAGTATGCAAAAACACTAACAGCATGTATGGAAGCTCAATTGGAACTCAACGCCACAATACCGAGCGATCACAATGGAACACTGTATAATAAATGGTGATGACTTTAAGATGTGATATTTCCCTAGATGCTGAGGTTGGAATTAGGAAGAATACACAAGTTTGTAAAAGAACGAAGTGTGTACAGCATCCCTTAAATGTATTCCATTCAGCACAAGTGGCCCAGAACTGTTACACATGCGAAAACCCTCGCCAAAACACAAAACAACATACCATAGGGTATAAAAACCTCTGGGGCATGGGCGGACCAATAGACTACTCGGCTTAAGGGCAGGGGAGTGAAGATCCGTTGGACAGGAAGTGAGAGGGTGCCAGGTCAGCACCACCAAGTGTAAACACGAGGCAAAAGAGGCCAGAAAGCAGGCGAAGACCCTTGCAAAACCACTGCTGCAAAAAGGGTAACAGGATAGATGAAGATCTCCAGCAAATAAGGGGTAAAAGGATAGGTGAACATCCTCTTCAAACAACAACTGCAGCAGAACTAAAAGAGTAAAAGGGTTGCAGCATAATACACAAAAAAAGGGTTAAGGGGGATTGTTGAAGTTCCTCAACAAGCATAGCTGCAGCCAAACACATGAAAGGGGAAATGGGAAAAGAATACATATATTGGCAATAAGTTAATCCATGGAACAAGAGAATATGGAAAATAGTAAACAAGAGCATGAAATAAGTTTGAAAAACAGGTACAGTGGAGCCCCCTTAATTGGATATCTCATAACTGAATAATCTTGTTAATTGAATATAATTTCCCAATACAAAATCATTTAACATACCTCCAGTACAAATTTGCCCTGTTAATTGAATATAGGTTACAGAGCAAACTCCTGTTAATTGAATAAAAAATAATGGAACTTGTCGAGAAATTACCCGGACTCTCCACAGTTTTTCTTTGTTTATAAACCTATTTGGCCTCAGTACATCCAATACAGGCATTCAATCTATTATATCTTGTTTGACAGAGCTCATGGAGCTCTGTCAAACAAGATATAATAGAATAAATGCTAACTTTATCTCTAGAAAACAGGAAAGTGACACAATCCCTGTTAATTGAATACTCTTGTTAATTGAATAATTTTCATTGGCAAAGCAACTATTCAATTAACAGGGTTCCACTGTATATATGCTCTTTTAAAGCCTCGTCTGCAAAGAGTGAAGTATGATGGATGCTTATTCTGAATGAGCCAAAATGAATAGGTGCAAATTTAGAGGAGATAATTTATCCAAAACATAATATCATTATGTCAAGAAAAGGTAGGGCCAAAATGGACAGGGCAAATTGATAAGGGTATGCATGAACTGTAATCAAAACTGTGAAGGAAGAAATCAAATGTTAAATTAAAATAGGGTCGAAATGTAGTGGGCCTTAATTCCGTGGCACGAAACAGCAATACTCCATCAAAAACAGGAAACAATGAATTCCCAAGATGAGTAATGCCAAAAGTTGGGACAAAAGTCAGTGGGCTATATCACCTGTGGAGAAAACATGCATCAGGACTGTGGTCAGAACGAACCATGCATATTAAGGCTTGACAAAGGACATGACTAGTGGTGTCCACCTCAGAAAGCGGGAGATGCATGGACAGACAGAAGTCACTGGCCATCTGACACTGTCACAACACAAAAATAGCAAACTATTAAAGGGACAAAAAGTAGTGATTTTGGAATAAAACTAGAGGCTCTAAAGAGCCTGTAATCACTCACCTGGAACTACATATAAAAATGTGATTTCCCATAGGCTTTCCATGGTAACTATGAGCTGCAATTGTGGCCATGTTTGCAACATTACATCAACATTACATGAGGATCATTGGTAGGTGTCCCAGTCCTCAATCATGTGAAGTTTTAAAACATGTGATTTTGTAGTTTCAGGGGGGAAGATTTTTGCAAAATCCATCAATCAGAAACAGAGAATGTCTCTGGCGGCCATATTTTCCAACCAATGGGAACAAAAAGTGGATCATTTGTAGAGGGTCTCCTCTAGACCATTCCTGCGAAGCTTGGTTCACGTCGGCTCAGTAGTTCCAGAGAAGAAGATGAAGGTGTGATTTCCCATAGGGTTTCTATAGTAACTATAAGCTGCAATTGCGGCCATGTTTGCAACACAATCAACATTAAATGAGGATCGTTGGTAGAGGGTGTCCCAGTCATCAACCATGCAAAGTTTCAAAACATCTGGCCCTGTGGTTTCAGAGAAGATTTTTCAAAATCTACCAATCAGAATCAAAAAATGCTTCTGGCAGCAATGTATTTCGAAGCACGGTAACAAAATGAGGAGCGTTTGTAGAGGACCTGCCATAGACTATCCCTGCCAGGTTTGGTTCACATCAGCTCAGTAGTTCCAGACAAGAAGATGAAAATGTGATTTCCCATAGGGTTTCTATAGTAACTATAAGCCACAATTGCAGCCATGTTTGCAACCTGATCAAGATTAAATGAGGATCGTTGGTAGAGGATATCTCAGTCATAAACCATGCAAAGTTTCAAAACATTTGGCCCTGTGGTTTTAGAGAAGATTTTTCAAAATCCACCAATCAGAATAAAAAAATGCTTCTGGCAGCCATGTTTTTCGATGCACGGTAACAAAAATGTGGAGCATTTGTAGAACAACTCCCAAAGACTATCCCTGCCAGGTTTGGTTCACGTCGACTCAGTAATTCCAGAGAAGAAGATGAAAAGGTGATTTTCCATAGGGTTTCTATAGTAACTATAAGCTGCAATTGAAGCCATGTTTGCAACCCGATCAACATTAAATGAGGATTGATGGTAGAGGGGGTCCCAGTCATCAACCATGCAAAGTTTCAAAACATTTGGCCCTGTGGTTTCAGAGGAAAAGATTTTTCAAAATCTACCAATCAGAATGAAAGAATGCCTCTGGCTGCCATGTTTTCAAATCCATGGGAACAAAATGAGGATCATTTGTAGAAGACCTCCCATAGACTATCCCTACCAGGTTTGGTTCACATCGACTCAGTAGTTTCAGAGAAGAAGATGAAAATGTGATTTCCCATAGGGTTTCTATAGTAACTGTAAGCCACAATTGTAGTCATGTGTAACCCAATCAACATTAAATGTGGATTGTTGGTAAAGGGGGTCCCAGTCATCATTTATGTGATGTTTCAAAACATTTGGCCTGGCAGTTTCAGAGGAAAATATTCTGGAAAATCCACCAACCGGAATCAAAGAATGCCTCTGGAAGCCATGTTTTTCTTTCGACGGGAACAAACTGAGGATCGTTTGTAGAGGACCTCCCATAGACCATTTCTACCAAGTTTGGTTCACACTGGCTCAGCGGTTACAGAGAAGAAGATGAAAATGTGAAAAGTTTACAGGCGACAGACTACAACGGGCACCAAGTGATGTGAAAAGCTAAAAGGCCATGTGAGCTAATAATAAGTTGACCATTTACCAAAACCACAATGTCCAACGACCTTCAGGCTTTATAATCATTCGCACGAAATTGTCCGATTCAAGAAAACAAACCCACCCAAATAGTACTGTTCAGTTGTGAAATTTTGCCACAGTTTTGGATTCGGTGTTGGTAGTGTTAAAAGAGTTGAGTCTTGGTTTAGGTTTTGGTTTTGTTTTTTATTTCAGAATAAATAAACATATTTGAGCTGAACGACACCATCAAAACATGGTCACGTCATGTTGGACACCACCAGTCATCTACAAACCTGGTTTGGGTTTTACTGGAGGCACAGTACTAGTGCTTATTTCATGTAAGTGTCAATGACACTGTAGCTTAACTTGTCTGCGTGTTGAGTTTGATGAAAAGGACAATGTTCAATGTTTATGAAAAGATTATGAAATAAGACAATAATTGTGATTATTGGGAATATGTTAATTTCTGTTCCCTGTATGCTATGTTTTCAATAAAAATAATATGAGGTATTGACTGTACTAATGAATTGAGGGATGAGTTAATGTGGCCCTCACAGTTAATGCATGTGGCCCTCATAGTTAATGTATGTCAACAAAAGTTACCAAGGTACAGTGAAATTATTCCAAAACGAGTCATCCTATCAACTTACAGTGAAATCCTTTCATAAATACAGCCTGTAGACTGTGCTAAAGGTTTTTGGGCTTTGGGCCTGTGTAGCCACCATGGTTGACTGATCGCAACCAAAAAGGTACATCCTCATCTAGACATTATACTGAGTCATCCTACTAAGTTACAATGAAAACCCTTCATAAATATTACCTGTAGTCTGTGCTAAAGTTTTTCGGGTTTTGTGCTTGGGCAGCCATCACGGTTTAATGATCGCGACCAAAAGGGGACGTTCTCATCTCTGCATTATCTGGAGTCATCCTACCAAGTTACAAAGAAATCCCTTCATAAATATGACCTGTAGACTGTGCTAAATGTTTTCAGGCTTCGGGCCCCTGAAGCCATCACAGTTGACCAATCACGACCAAAAGCGGATGTTATCATCTAGACATTATATGGAGTCAACCTACCAAGTTACAATGAAATCCCTCCATAAATACGACCTATAGACTATGCTAAAGGTTTTCAGGTTTGGGGGCTCGGTAGTCATCATGGTTGACAGATTGCGACCAAATGAGGAAGTTCTCATCTAGACATCATAGGGAGTCATCCTACCAAGTTACAATTAAATTCCTCCATACTAAATATGACCTGCAGACTGTGCTAAAAGTTTTGGGGTTTCGGGCTTGGGCAGCCGTCACAGTTGACAGATCATGACCAAAAGGGGACTTTCTCATCTAGATATTATACAGAGGCATCCTACCACGTTACAATGAAATCCCTTCATAAATATGACCTGTAGACTGTGCTAAAGGTTGTCGAGTTTTGGGCTCGGGCAGCCATCACAGTTGACCGATCGCGACCAAAAGGGGACATTCTCATTTAGACATGACTCCAAACCTGCATATGAAATTTCATGATGATCGGACAAGAACTACGGGATGTAGCCTCTGCTAACAGAAAATGTGAACAGACTCATAGACTAACAGACTTCTGCACGCGTGATGGCAATAGCTTATCTTGACTTTGTCAAGTTAAGATAAAAAATAATACAAAGTTGCTTTTGATCGAATAATGCATATCATTGCCAAATGAATACACAGTTGTTGTTCTAGGTGGTTATTAAATGGGGACAACGGAGAAAGTAAAAGTTGAAACAAAGAATTTTTAGAAAAATGTTGCAGTGGCGGAAGAAAGATTCCCATGGCTGATTTGAGTAATAGCACAGTGCTTTCAATGTCCATAATTTTTTGTGCAATGTAGTAAAATATAAGAGGCAATATTTGTTCCCAAATCATTAGTACCCGGCAGTTCCAGAGAAGAAGATGAAAATGTGATTTTCCATAGGGTTTCTATTGTAACAATAAGCCACAATTTTGGCCTCGTTTGCAACCCGATCAACATTAAATGAAGAGCATTGTAGAGGGTGTCCCAGTCATCAATCATGTGAAGTTTCAAAACATTTGGTCTTGTGTTTTCAGAGATTTTTTAAAATCCACCAATCAGAATCAAAGAATGCCTCTGGCAGCCATGTTTTTCACCTGACGGGCACAAAGTGAGGATCGTTTGTAGAGGACCTCCCATTGACCATTTCAGCCAAGTTTGGTTCACATCGGGTTTCTATGGTAACTATAAGCCACAATTGCAGCCATGTTTGCAATCTGATCAACATTAAATGATGATTGTTGGCAGAGGGTGTCCCAGTCATCAATTATGTGAAGTTTCAAAACATTTGGCCTTGTAGTTTCAGAGGAGAAGATTTATGAAAATTCACCAATCAGAATCAAAGAATGCCCCTGGCAGCCATGTTTTTCATCCGACGGGAACAAAAGGAGGATTGTTTGTAGAGGACCTCCCATAGACCATTCCTGCTAAGTTTGGTTCACATCGGTTCAGCAGTTCTAGAGAAGAAGATGAAAATGCAAAAAGTTTACGGACGACAACGGATGACGTTGGATGCAAATTGATGGCAATAGCTCACATGGCCTTTTGGGCCAGGTGAGCTAAAAATGGGAACAGATGGAATAGTCTGAATACATTCAGCGTACATAGCAATATATAAAGTAGGATGTATTTTTAAGTATGTTCCATATCTATTGGGGCACGTGAAGCACCAGTAAATAAATGAGCACATACATGTATTAGGGCTGAAACTACACTAGGGCTGGGCGGTTTTGAAATTTGCATTTCGGTTCGGTTTTGGTTTGTACAAAAACTCGGTTTTCAGTTCAATTTTCGGTTTTTCAAAATACATGTACATTGTAGAAATCCACATTTTTGAGGGTAATGTATACATAAAATGTATCTGTATTTGTCATCCAAGTCAAGAGGCTCATACAGCATGTTGAGTCACCAGGGTTAATCACTCTTCTCAGCTAATGGACATACTGTGGTGGGCTACTGAAGAGGGTTACAGTGGTGGAGCCATGGGTATCTAGGGAGACCAGCCCCACCCCTCCTAATCCCACTTGCTCCTTCCATCACCAAATTTGAAAAGATTCTTTTTGATATCCTGCCCTCAGTACAAGTACAGTACCCTCAGTCCTGAGATTCCCCCCCCCACCCCAAACTCTTCACCAGCATGGTCCCCCAAGATTTCAAACCATGGCTCCACCACTGGTGGGATCTGCCTTGTTCTGTCAGTGAGATTGGGGCCTTGTCAAGATGCAAAAATTTACAGGAAAAGCTACATTTTAGCAAAAATAAACATTTCCTTATTTTTTAAGGAGTTGCTGCGCTCTCACCCTGGTTAAGGTGGATAATATGCAATTATTGTGCTTATTCCGGTAATTATCACATCGCTTTAAAACAGACTGCCCCTGTTTCTTAATGGTTCCTGCTTCAAATGACAGTCGAATAAAAGGAACACAAATCATATTTCTTGTGACTTTGATAACTGTTATTGAAGTAAGTCGTGATATACAAATCACTTTTATTGGTCACTCACTCCAAAGTTTTCACAATAACTCTCCTAATTTCGACTGTAGAGGTTCGTTTTTGACTTTGATTTTGCCCAAATATAGAAAATGGACGAAGTGAGCAGTGCCAAGGTGAAGATATTGCCAATTTCACTTCGCCCTCTTGGCTGACCCCTGCATTTATTTCATCTCAGTCAAGACAGGCAATTGATGTTTTTGAAGGGAGACGGTTGCATAATGGGATTTGAATGTCTGCAATACTGCATATTGGGATTCGAAGTGTACACAAAATACATGTGAGAAAACATGTGTTGAGTATAACACCTGCGTATTGGGAATGCAGCGTTAACTTGACACTTGACAGTTTATAATGACAGACCTGGAGTACTGCGCGATTCCTTACAGTAAGTTCAAATAGTATACAAACAATTGGCAAAAAGTTTTAAACAAGAGGCCCCAAGGAGCCTTAATCGCTCACCGGCCAAAGTGGTTTAAAGAAGTATTTGAGGGTCACATTTAGTTAGACATGGTTCACCAACACTACAAAGGAATGAAGGCATGAGAGACAAATTTTATGGAACTGGGCCAAACTTGAATCTCACCCCCAAGGATGCTACACACCACATATCAAAACATTCCGAAGAAGATTTTTTAATAAAATTCCTCATTTTGAACTAAGTTACAATTCAAGCTCCCACAGTGAGCCCAAATATGGACCTAGGGACATGGCATGAAAAAACTTGAATCTCACCCCCCTAAGGATGCTGCATACCAAATATCAAAACATTACGACTGCTGGATCTGAAGATGAAGATTTTTAAAAAAATTCCTCAATTTGAACTAAGTTATAATTCGTGCTACCACAGTGAGCCCAAATATGAACCCAGGGACTTGGCTTGAAAAAACTTGAATCCCCCACCCCCCCCCCCCCAAGCATGATGCATACCCAATATCAAAAGATTCTGCCTGCTGGATCTTGAGAAGAAGATTTTTAAAGAAATATGCCTGAAATGCACTAAGTTCAAATTGGGTTCCTATACTGAACCCAAATATGAACCCAGGGGGCTGATTTGAACAAACTTGAATCAGATCCACCCCACAATGTTGCATACCAAATATCAAAAGATTCTGCCTGCCGGATCTGGAGAAGAAGATTTTTTAAGAAATTTGCCTGAAATGCACTAAGTTCGAATTCGGGCTTCTATACTGAGCCCAAATATTAATCCAGGGGGCCGATTTGAACAAACTTGAATCAGATCCACCCCACAATGTTGCATACCAAATATCAAAAGATTCTGCCTGCTGGATCTGGAGAAGATTTTTTCAGAAATTTGCCTGAAATGCACTAAGTTCGAATTCGGGCTTCTATACTGAGCCCAAATGTGAATCCAGAGGGCCGATTTGAACAAATTTGAATCAGATCCACCCCACAATGTTGCATAACAAATATCAAAAGATTCTGCCTGCTGGATCTGGAGAAGATTTTTTAAGAAATTTGCCTGTAATGCACTAAGTTCGAATTTGCGCTTCTACAGGGTATAGTGAGCCCAAATATGAATCCAGGGGGCCGATTTGAACAAACCTGAATCAGACCCATACCAAGATGCTGCATACCAAGGATCAAAAGATTCTGCCCACTGGTTATGGAGAAGAAGATTTTTTAATAATTTTTCTATAATTCATACGGTGCTATCAGAGTTATGCCCCATACGGAGCCCCCATGGGACGTGGCCATTTCATTTGAACAAACATGAATTGCCATATAGTAATTAAACATCCACATGAAGTTTCGTGAAAATCGGACCAGTGGTTTCAGAGGAGAAGACGTTTGAAAAATGTTCACGACGACGGGTGCCGGACGACGGATGACGACGACGGTCGGCAAGTGATAAGTTGAACTCCCTTCGGTGAGCTAAAAACTTTCAATAGTTTCCTGCCATCCATTTAATAGGATATGTTATATTTTAATTTAACCATTTTATTGTTGTCAAAAAAGAGAACTACCAATGTGCAGCGTTATCTCTGAGCATGTGACTTCAGAGAATGTGCCAGAAGTCGGTTAATTAACATAATTTACCTGTCATTTTTCCCATGTGAACTTTGAGGTTTTAAAACTCAGTAAATTTTATGTTTACCTCCAATCTAATTTACGATGTGCCGTACGCAGATGATTTCGGAACAAACACAATTTATATTACTTTTACACCATATATTGTCAGGTAACTTTCAATACCTATTTGGTCGAATATGAGTGAGCCTGAGACTGTGCCAGGTTCATTAAATTTACTTAACGATTCTTGAATCGCATGCGTAGATTCTTATGTAACACTTTTTAATTTTTCATATTCCCTCTGGTGGTGGTTCTGTAGATATCGTTTAAGAAAAAAGAAATTTGTTACCACTGTTTTGGGGGGATTTGTTGTCAATCATCTCGAAACTGTGTAAGCATAAACGGCACTGCGTTTACCTTTGCCTGACATTTTAGCCTTTGGCATGCAGAATACAGGTGATTGAGTGGTCATAAACTTACCAATTCCGGGAAATTTGCTGAAACCGAAAGTCTCGGTTTTTTTGTTAAGGCAGCGGTTCGGTTTCAGTTTTGAAAAAAAAACGGTCTGAACCGAAAAACCGCCCAGCCCTAAACTACACCCCCAAAATATGTATTAGGGCTGAAAGTTGAAACTACACCACCTAAATATGGTCACATTGTGTCGGAACATAACATAAATTACACACCCATAATTGACAGTGCGAAGTCGCATTTCGTAAGAAACAGAGAAACAAAATGACAATAATCAAACCAGCATATGTGAGGGAGATAATCTATGGAAAATAAAAATGTACAATAATAGGAAAACCACTGGTAATAATATGGATAAATCTCAACAAACAGGAAACTGGATATACCATATACAGGTTATTTATTTACTAATTTATTTATTTATTGTGGTTTAATGACTCTTTTGACAGGATCACCTCGTGTTGGACAGTTTTGCGGGTGGAGGAAACCGGTGTACCCACAGAGAAGTTAAAACCACCAAGCAATGCTGATCAACTGCCAAACATACCAACTCCACACAAGCAGGGTTAGTATTGGTTGAAGACAAGTGCCCCAAAAACCTGCAATATGCCTTAGTACACAGTGCCACCGTCACCCACGTGGTCAATCAGAATGAAGTGCCTTGCCCAAGGATGCAATGCAGTTACTCCTGGTGGGGATTGAACCATGGACCTTTCGGTTCGAAGTCCAATTCCGTAATCCCTGAGCTACCATATGCAGGTGTAATTAAAAAATGATCAGCCACAGGAACAGGTCATTTATCAAATAAATAAACATATTTGAGCTGACAACACCACCACAACAGGGTCATGTCGTGTTCGAACATATTATAATTAAAACCTGTACTGTAGATAGGAAACCAATAAAGATAAAGATAGGAAACATGTGCTATAATGGGCAGTGAGAAATATATACCTGAAATGGGTTGCCTGAAAGTCGGAATTCTTAAGGAGAAAATTTAAGGGATAATAATAAAAACTATACATGTGAAACAATCGAAGGGAAATAAAAACATATCATAATGGCCACACCACGGTAATAATATGGATCAATCTCACCAAACTAGAAACTGGAGATACCACATACAGGTGCAATTCAAAAACAATCAGCCACATCAATGGGTCATTTATGAAATGATGACTGCAAGGCAATTCATTTTATCGTGCAGTAAGAAGCTGGTCACATTAAATGTACAAAGAAATACATAGTACAAAGCCATTCACGAGTCAAGACAACTCATTAAACTGTACAAACAATGCAAGACTGAGAACCACTCCGTAAGAATCTTAATACGATAATGGCGATAAAATAAACAGACTGAATAAAAACCAAATAAATAAATAAAACTGATTAATGGGCCAGGCCCCATAAACTTCCTTTATTTTTTTTCCATGCTAACATAGTTACACCAACTGTGGTGCCCTCTGAGGGTATGATATCATAATTTGAAGAAATTTGAATTGGCATATGTCAAGGAATATGCATGCCATTTTGGGTTCAATTTGGTTCAATAGTTATTGAGAAGTTGATAATGTAAAGTTCACAAAGGCTGACAAAGGACAACGGACAGCAATGGATTAGTTAGTATCCCTCAGGGACCCGGTTGATTCACTCTCGGCACAGCACAAACTGTGACGGAACAGGGATTCCCCACAATCAACCACGAACAGAACATGTGACGGAACTGTGCCGACCGGCACAAATTTACACCTCCTCGCGAGGTGGTGCAAGATTTGTGACGTGACGTCATTCGACAAAATGCCTGACAGACAGACGATGTTTCAATGCGACTCCATCATTTTTTGTTTACTTTCGCTTACAACTGAGCTGCCCTGGTTGATTCACCGGTTCAAGTGACGTCATAACTTTGTTACAATTTGTGCTGTGCCTAGAGTGAATCAACCAGGCCCCTGGTGAGCTAACAAAATGATGGCCGATTTTTCGGTCATATATTGGTCTGTAAAAGTGGACAAACAGAAAATGACTGGCAAAAAAAAATTGTTGGTGACCACTAGGTGAATGTCATTACTTGACATCGTCAAGTTGAGCTAAAAATGAAAGAAAACTTGTAGGGCTGTCGCGAGTATCAATTTTCATAGTCAGCTAATTGCCAGCATTAGCCGATTAATAGTCATTTCCCATGAATTCAACAATCTCTTAATATACTTACAAAATAAACTTAAAACTGACAATGTTTGAATGTGTACCTTTCTGTAAAATAATATATGCACTCTCCCATAAATTGTAACATTGAAAATCGATGGAGATGAAGTAAATTTACTTCCAAGATAATATGAAGGACATCCACAGAATGTGAAGCCTTTATCAGCCGATAAATGGCTTATCGGCCGGGTACTGGTATCGGTATTGGCAAAAAAAAAAAATTCTGCCGATATTGGCAGCCAATATGTCTTTTTTTTCAAAATCAAGTTCTCAGGCAAATCGCTGATAATCTCAACTAAGTAGCACTAATTACTCAGATTAGGGCTTTTTAGAAAACGTATTTTTGGGGTATCACCCAAAATAAGCCCACCTCATATTTCTCTTGAATTAAAGTTTCGACTATTGGTACTGGTGAAGCATTCTTCAACACACAGGGCATCACGAAAATGTGCACGAAAATTTCAATTGTTCAATCAAAATAAAATTATGTGAATGTGTTTTGGAGTTGTTTTTTTGTCAATCTTTTCACATTTTCAGCTAAAAAAATAAAATTACCGATTATACTTTTGTGTTATTTATTATTGTCAGCCCTCGAGTTTATCAACTTTATGTTGAAGACAAATGGGAAATTCACAGTTCTTAAATTATTAATGACAGCGTGTTCAGTGACCCAAATTGTTCATGCTATTACTTTAGAAAATGAGTTGAGAAATTACCTGATGTGATCTCTGCAAAAATAGCTACTCCAAAATAAATATGAATTAATACCCTGAGTTGTAATATCCAGTTTGATCCATGCTACATGAAAGGCTGTTTTGAAAACAAAACAAGGGAAAGCCAAAGCCATATTGTTTACAACAATGGGAACACATTATGTACATCAGGGCAGTCAGTTTAAATATAGATTTTTTATTTATGAAACGTGCCCACGAGTTTTTATCAATGCATTGCAGAATTCAGCCCCCCCCTCCCCCCCCCCCCCCCCCCACACACTTCTACACTCTACAGACAGTAGATCACGGACAAGTGACAATGATTCATGATTTTTTTGGGGGGTAAATGCAGTACCACTATGGCATTACCACTACGGGTGCTGGTCAAAACGTCCCCGAACCAACACGTCCCCAAGAGTTGGTCAAAACATCCCCAACAATTGGTCAATTCACTACCAGTGAAAATACAAATACGTTGCATGATATCACAAGGAAATTTGCTCCGGATTTTCCATCACTGATGCTTTTTGAAAGAATCAATGATGAAAAAATGTGAGGAAATTCTTTGTGATTATCTTGCAACATATTGGCCTGTACAGATAGGCCTGCCTGCCTGCCTGTCCGCCCCCCCATTCCCCCCCACCCCCCCCCCCCACACACCCTGCCAATGTTCTTCTTCTCTGGTAAAAACAGCTATATTCAGTGTTGATACGTCAATAACTGGGAAATGGATAGTGCAGATAGTTATCTGGTGCCAACAATGTTGGCTGCGAACTGCCCCCTGTTAATCTTGCACTTGGAGAAAGTGAACGCAACAGAATTCACCGAGAAGCGTTCCACCAATGCATGTACATGTAAATGCTCACACGTGAATGGATTATTTCGTTTGTTTTTTTCACAATGGATGGGAGTTTTGAATACTGGGGCACCTTCTCTTGCGTGAGTAATACAAAACACAGTTCAAATACTTTTTAATAAACAGTATTAAACACACTTCAAAATGGAAATGTAATGACTGAACGAACATGTTTTAGGTTAAAACAAATTGACCACGTGCGTTTTTGACCTCATTTGTTAACATTGATGTTTTGTTGATATTTCGTGCTGATTTTGTTGATGTTTTTCTGCTGAAATGTATTTTCGAATGATTGATTGATGATTCCGATGGAAAAAATGAATAAAACAAACACATAAAACATTATGTCAAGTTTTCATTTTACATTCAGTCTCATTCGTGGAAAAGCCCACCCCCATTTTTTTCACATGCCTGGGCTCACTGGTGGGTCAGTTCGGAAATGATATTAAATTTGATACATCACAGATGTATGTTACGTTGAGATCCACCCGGGACGCGTGTCGAGTCACGCTGACTGCTGAACAACCCCATGTCTCGTTAGTCCTCTCTGAATGTCATCATATTTATACACAAGCTTGTGTCGCCACAAAAAACTAATATCGGTATCGGTCCGATATTGAATTGAAATATTGGATATCGGCAATACCGATAACACCCATATCGGCTCATCACTAGTACCTGCAGTTTAGAATAAGCTCAAATATGGGCTTCCAGAACTCTACCTGTACCAGTTAACCAGCCTTTCATGTGGCTTGATAGATTTTTAGACTTTTGCCCTGAGTTGCTATATATCTATCAATTCCAAGCAATATATGAATACTTGTTAATGATAAAGAAGCAGTTTCCCCCCAAAATTTTACGTAGCCGAACGCTTGGTTAGCCATCCCCAAACCACGTGAACGGTCAGTCAGAGTCATTTTTGAAATTTTTTACACTGATGTCTTCACCCCCAGAATCTTCCATCAACTCAATAGTGAAGAAGAAGATTTTAAAAAATTATCCCCCATATTGCACTAAGTTAAAATTTGGGCTTCCATAGGAAGTCCAAATATTAACCTAGGGACTTGGTTTGAACAATCTTGAATCATAACAATGATGTATACCAAACATTAAAAGAGTCTGACTGTGGTTGTGAAGAAGAAGATTTTTAAAGAATATTCCCCATATTACCCTAAGTAAAAAATTTGGGCCTCTGTGTTCAGCCCAAATATGAACTAATGGGATTCATTTTGACAAACTTGTATCAGACCCCCTTATGGATGCTGTATACCAAATATCAAAGCTTCTGACCACTGGTTCTGGAGAAATTATTTTTTTAAATTTTTGCAAATATGCTGACTCAGCATTTTTTCGAAGCCCCCCCACCTTCCACCCACCCCCCTCCCCTACAGAACACCCTAACATAACCAATGGCAATGTTTTTTTACCAATCAATTCTACAGGTCCTAAGGATACTTCATACCAAATAACAGTTTTCTGTTCCATGTGGTTTGGGAAATATGGGCATTTGAAAAGATTTCTATTTTTTGCTCTTGAGGTTCCCACGGAGATGCAGGGATTTATTTTTGCACAAGTCAAGTACCTATGATCCAATAATACCACATACCAAATTTGGTTCAAATCGGACCATCGGTTCAAAAAATATAAATTTTGGGGAGGGCCAAAAATATTACCCCTCCCATTACAAAGCCAAATATTGCTTCACAAACTTTGTTTGAACAAACTTCATTCTACACCTCAAAAGGAAGCTCCATAACAAATATCAAGTCATTGTACCCACTGGTTCATGAGAAGCAGATTTTAAAAATATTTTGGAGAGCATTTTCCCCACCCCCTTCAGGACCATCACTCACTCAAACTGTCACTTGAATTGGCCCAGTGGCTTTGGAGAAGACCAAAACACAGTGTTGACGGACAGATGGATAGACGTACCATGTGCGATTAGATAAGCTCAGCTTGACTTTGTCAAGGTGAGTTAATAAATCACAGGACAACTAAAGAAAACAGGTTATGACAGGTTATGATCACTAAATTAGGCATAACCTGTAAACAAGTTACGAACCCCTGTAATCATCCCCATCACTGAGGTGCAGAATTCTTTTAAAGAAATGAAATAGTAAATTCTTCATTGGGTGTTATGTTAAATTTCAAACCCCTCTGGAGCCCCCATAATCAGTAAAGTGTAATGCTCTGAACAAACTTCAATGTAGGAGTCATAGTAATGCTATATACTAAATATCAAAAGATTTTGCCTGGTGGATATGAACAAGAAGAGCTTGGAAAAATATTCCTCCTTTTGCAAAAAGCCCAAATATGAACCCAGGGACTTGATTTGAACAAACTTCAACCAGACCTCCCTAAGGAAGCTAAATACTAAGTATCAAAAGATTCTGACTGCTGAAGCTGAAAAAGAAGATTTTATGAGAATATTCTTCCTATTGAAATTTGGGATTCTATATGGTGCCCAGATATGAATCTAGGGACATGATTGAATCAGACTCACACAAGGATGTTGTATACCAAATATCAAAAGATTCGGGCTGGTGGATCTGAAGAAGAAGATTTTTATATTCCTCCTATTTTACTAAGCTAAAACTCCAAGTCTAAATATGAACCCTTGGACTTGTCTTCAACAAACTTGAATCAGACCCTCAACAGGATGCTGAATGCCAAACAAATATTGAAAGATTCTGGCTGGTGGATCTGAAAAATATTTTTAAGAATGTTCCTCATATTGCAATGAGTTAAATTTGGGCCTCCATTGGGAGCCCAAATATGAACCTGGCACTTGCTTTGAACAAACTTAAATCAGACCCCCATAAGGTTGCTGTATACGAAATATCCAAAAGATTCTGAATGAGGGGTTTGAGCATACATGTTAACCTCCAGAATAATTTTTCAGGGAACCTGAGGGTGATTTTCAGGGAAATGGGATGGATTTCAGGGAAAAGTTTGCGTGGGGACAAAACAAAAGAAAAAACTTCTGAGTTTTCAGCTCATGGACCACCATTAACACCAGGTTATATCCAAATCTAGTTGTCAATTATGCTGATGCATTTATGCTATGTTAAAAAATCATAAAATAATTGTTGATTTGACCCCCCACCCCCCCCCGCCCGCCATCCTCTTCTTCATGACACCCCCAATATAATATAATAATAATATTCCCCACATTGTAGTTAGTTAAAATTCAGGATCCCTATGGGATCCTCAATATGAACCCCAGAACTTGAATTAAGCAAATTCATTGAAATACTTGTATCAAGACAATGGCGGATCTTGCAAGAAATAAATAGACATTATGTAAAGTTCATGATGGACGAGTGGATGATAGATGGATAACCAACAGGAAGCGATCAGTAAAGCTTCCTTTGTCTGAGCTTTGCTTAGGTGAGCTTGGTCCTACTATTTAATGAACACAAACGAACATAAACGAACAGAAGAGAAAATAATAGGAAATACAAGTTAAAAATGGTTGAGGGTGCATATGCAGGTATATGTGGGTATATATTATTCGTTTGTAAAATTTTATTCACTTCTGATGAGTATTTTGATGATTAATAAGGTTTATAAAATGTATGGCGGCGCGAAATTCTTGTGTTCGTTAAGTAGTAGCCTGCTTGAAGCTGTCGACAAGATGCGACAATGGTGTGAAATCAATTAGCTGTCTATCTGAGAAAGAATTCGCTGAGGAAAACAGCGAAATTTAGGTCTAAGAGGATGGCAAGCGCCTATTTTAATCGTGTGTAAAATTGTATCCACGTCTGATGAGTATTTTAGTGATAAATAAAGATTATAGCCATTATTTGGATTGACAAACATGCATCAAATCTATCTTGATGTCTGGGTGTTCACCTGCCCACAATATCGAAATAGACTTATGTTTTGTGCCAACTCTTGGTTTGAAAACTGTATTAAGTATTCGGATATTTCCATCAGCTGGGCCATTCACTGTTGGGTACACAGATCTTACGGGCCGTCCAATAACTGACGCAACAGCATGCATGGTCCACGCTGAAGACCAGCCTTTTTGACGCGCACACAATCAAGTTGCACTTACTATAAAAACAACTTAACCCCATTAAACATCAGAAGACTTGACTGTCAATGATAAAACAGAAATCCAGAAAGATAAGAAAAAATAACACGGTTAAAAGTTACGCTCTTCAACATTTTAAACTTATATCTCTCTCTCCCCCCCCCCCCCCCCCCCCCTTTTTTTATTTTAGCGATAATCCAACTCGGATTGACAACTGATTAATTTCACACCTGTGTCGCATCTTATAGACAGTATTCCTAAATTTATTTTGGAAAACTCATTCTTTCACATCAAATGTAATTATGGTAAGGCAGTGAATTGAAAAGAAAATCAGAATATATCTAAAGAAGTAATATAATAATTGTTTGGAAAACATAAAAACTTAAAATCCGCCTGATTTGACTTTGTTAAGTCCACCAGTGCCAAGCGCGGGCAAAGAATGAGGGGAGTTTAAAATTTATTGCTAAATTTTTTTTTTTAATTTAAATAAAAAAAAAAACGGGATGGGGTGTATGTAGAAGACATCACCGCGAAGCGGTTACTGTATCATGGAACCCGCTTCCTGGAAAGAGCCTGGGGTGTCCCCTCGTTGGAGAGAGTTCAGTGTGGGGCGGAGGGGGGATGCACTTACCCCCTCCCCAAAATCTAGCTGTGTCCCCTTCCAAATGTTTTCTGCCAGTAGACTTACATTTTAAAATTTTCCTGGGGGAGAACCCCCCCCCCCCCCCCCCCCCCCCAAAAAAAAAAAAAAAATCCTGGAGAAGGACCCCCCAGCACCCCCACTTTTCGCGCATCTGATGGCTATACCCCCCTCCCCCCCCCCCTCCCTGGAAACTTTTTCCTGGCTACGCGCCTGGTTGTCCTCTCTCGTTAGTGGGAGCCCGCGCTGGTGGAGGGTGAGCTTGTTCGGGGAAAGTGTTCAGGAAAGCATAAACTAGACTTTAATGACTTATCACCAAGATATTTTAAGATCTTTACATTATTATCATTATGTGGGTGTACAATATGCTACATGTATCCGAGTCTTGCTCCGCTTTCTAAGGGTAGATCACGGTTTGTCCCCGACTCGCTGTGATGCGTCCTCAGAATCCAAAGCGAGAGTTTGATGCATGTTTGTCAATCCATATAATGGCTATAATCTTTATTTATCACTAAAATACTGATCAGACGTGGATACACTTTTACACACGATTAAAATAGGCGCTTGCCATCCTCTTAAACCTAAATTTCGCTGTTTTCCTCGCCGACATTCTTCCTCAGATAGCCAGCTAATTGATTTCACACCTTTGTCGCATCTTGTCGACAGCTTCAAGCGGGCTACTACTTAACGAACACAAGAATTTCGCGCCGTCCTACATTTTATAAACCTTATTAATCATCAAAATACTCATCAGAAGTGAATAAAATTTTACAAACGAATAATATATAACCCACATATGATATACCTGCATATGCACCCTCAATCATTTTTAACTTGTATTTCCTATTATTTTCTCTTCTGTTCGTTTATGTTCGTTTGTGTTTGTTAAATAGTAGTACCAATTTCATATTATGTATGATGAATCAGAAAGAAAACCGGTATATTTCGGTAATTATCAGTAGGAAGCTTGCTCCATGCGTTGTTTTTCATGTACTTTGGGTGCAGGTTTAGTGCAGCCGATAAAACTAATGGTGCTTCTTACACACAAAATTGTCTGTCAATTCATTCATACTTTTTCATACTTACTGAATTCCAGCTTAATTTAAAAGACGTGTTGGTGTCTTTGCAATCAGTGTTGATATAATTGTTTTCAAAATTGACAGGTTATTGTTGACGGAAATGGACGCCTGCAGGGGGGTTCTTGACAAAGCATCCCAGAGACAACTCGTACCAGTCAAGTTGTACCCATAATTGGACGATTCGAACCCATTTCGGCTGGACAACACATACCCAAAATTGAACAACACGTACCTTTGTTCGAACAGACATTAAATCTCAAGTTTGATAAAAAAGTATGATATACGCTTAAATTCTTTAAACCTTGAAGAAGATCGCTGTATTGAGTCCGTAAAGGGGGGAACGGGTCAAGGCGCCCCCGAGTCAAGTCGCCCTTGGGTCAAGTCGCCACCGGGAGCCCGTAAAGGGTCCATACTTTTGACCTCGCCTTCTAATACACCACCCTCCATTTTTAACACAGCATAGACATGATTTTAGCACCCGACAGTTAATTAATTTGGGCCAAGTGGCAGGTTTCTGCTTATTGCCTTCTAGTAAGATGTTTTCCACCAATTATCAAATAAGATTATCTTCCAGCTAGAGGGGGGGGGGGGGGGGGGTGGGGGGGGGGGGGGGTTCTAACAATTATCAACTAAACAGTATTGC
>CM062297.1:451243419-451327957 GCA_031216915.1 Pictodentalium vernedei | reverse complement strand
AAAGCCAAAGCCATATTGTTTACAACAATGGGAACACATTATGTACATCAGGGCAGTCAGTTTAAATATAGATTTTTTATTTATGAAACGTTGCCCACGAGTTTTTATCAATGCATTGCAGAATTCAGCCCCCCCTCCCCCCTCCCCCCCCACCCCCCCCCACCCCCCCCCCCCCCCCCACACACTTCTACACTCTACAGACAGTAGATCACGGACAAGTGACAATGATTCATGATTTTTTTGGGGGGTAAATGCAGTACCACTATGGCATTACCACTACGGGTGCTGGTCAAAACGTCCCCCGAACCAACACGTCCCCAAGAGTTGGTCAAAACATCCCCAACAATTGGTCAATTCACTACCAGTGAAAATAAAATACGTTGCATGATATCACAAGGAAATTTGCTCCGGATTTTCCATCACTGATGCTTTTTGAAAGAAATCAATGATGAAAAAATGTGAGGAAATTCTTTGTGATTATCTTGCAACATATTGGCCTGTACAGATAGGCCAGCCTGCCTGCCTGTCCGCCCCCCATTCCCCCCCCCCCACCCACCCCCCCCCCCCCACACACCCTGCCAATGTTCTTCTTCTCTGGTAAAAACAGCTATATTCAGTGTTGATACGTCAATAACTGGGAAATGGATAGTGCAGATAGTTATCTGGTGCCAACAATGGTTGGCTGCGAACTGCCCCCTGTTAATCTTGCACTTGGAGAAAGTGAACGCAACAGAATTCACGAGAAGCGTTCCACCAATGCATGTACATGTAAATGCTCACACGTGAATGGAATTATTTCGTTTGTTTTTTTCACAATGGATGGGAGTTTTGAATACTGGGGGCACCTTCTCTTGCGTGAGTAATACAAAACACAGTTCAAATACTTTTTAATAAACAGTATTAAACACACTTCAAAATGGAAATGTAATGACTGAACGAACATGTTTTAGGTTAAAACAAATTGACCACGGTGCGTTTTTGACCTCATTTGTTAACATTGATGTTTTGTTGATATTCGTGCTGATTTTGTTGATGTTTTTCTGCTGAAATGTATTTTCGAATGATTGATTGATGATTCCGATGGAAAAAATGAATAAAACAAACACATAAAACATTATGTCAAGTTTTCATTTTACATTCAGTCTCATTCGTGAAAAGCCCACCCCCATTTTTTTCACATGCCTGGGCTCACTGGTGGGTCAGTTCGGAAATGATATTAAATTTGATACATCACAGATGTATGTTACGTTGAGATCCACCCGGGACGCGTGTCGAGTCACGCTGACTGCTGAACAACCCCATGTCTCGTTAGTCCTCTCTGAATGTCATCATATTTATACACAAGCTTGTGTCGCCACAAAAACTAATATCGGTATCGGTCCCGATATTGAATTGAAATATTGGATATCGGCAATACCGATAACACCCATATCGGCTCATCACTAGTACCTGCAGTTTAGAATAAGCTCAAATATGGGCTTCCAGAACTCTACCTGTACCAGTTAACCAGCCTTTCATGTGGCTTGATAGATTTTTAGACTTTTGCCCTGAGTTGCTATATATCTATCAATTCCAAGCAATATATGAATACTTGTTAATGATAAAGAAGCAGTTTCCCCCCAAAATTTTACGTAGCCGAACGCTTGGTTAGCCATCCCCAAACCACGTGAACGGTCAGTCAGAGTCATTTTTGAAATTTTTTACACTGATGTCTTCACCCCCAGAATCTTCCATCAACTCAATAGTGAAGAAGAAGATTTTAAAAAATTATCCCCCCATATTGCACTAAGTTTAAAATTTGGGCTTCCATAGGAAGTCCAAATATTAACCTAGGGACTTGGTTTGAACAATCTTGAATCATAACAATGATGTATACCAAACATTAAAAAGAGTCCTGACTGTGGTTGTGAAGAAGAAGATTTTTAAAGAATATTCCCCATATTACCCTAAGTAAAAAATTTGGGCCTCTGTGTTCAGCCCAAATATGAACTAATGGGATTCATTTTGACAAACTTGTATCAGACCCCCTTATGGATGCTGTATACCAAATATCAAAGCTTCTGACCACTGGTTCTGGAGAAATTATTTTTTTAAATTTTTTGCAAATATGCTGACTCAGCATTTTTTCGAAGCCCCCCCCACCTTCCACCCACCCCCCTCCCCTACAGAACACCCTAACATAACCAATGGCAATGTTTTTTTACCAATCAATTCTACAGGTCCTAAGGATACTTCATACCAAATAACAGTTTTCTGTTCCATGTGGTTTGGGAAATATGGGCATTTGAAAAGATTTCTATTTTTTTGCTCTTGAGGTTCCCACGGAGATGCAGGGATTTATTTTTGCACAAGTCAAGTACCTATGATCCAATAATACCACATACCAAATTTGGTTCAAATCGGACCATCGGTTCAAAAAATATAAATTTTTGGGGAGGGCCAAAAATATTACCCCTCCCATTACAAAGCCAAATATTGCTTCACAAACTTTGTTTGAACAAACTTCATTCTACACCTCAAAAGGAAGCTCCATAACAAATATCAAGTCATTGTACCCACTGGTTCATGAGAAGCAGATTTTAAAAATATTTTGGAGAGCAATTTTCCCCCACCCCCTTCAGGATCCATCACTCACTCAAACTGTCACTTGAATTGGCCCAGTGGCTTTGGAGAAGACCAAAACACAGTGTTGACGGACAGATGGATAGACGTACCATGTTGCGATTAGATAAGCTCAGCTTGGACTTTGTCAAGGTGAGTTAATAAATCACAGGACAACTAAAGAAAACAGGTTATGACAGGTTATGATCACTAAATTAGGCATAACCTGTAAACAAGTTACGAACCCCTGTAATCATCCCCATCACTGAGGTGCAGAATTCTTTTAAGAAATGAAATAGTAAATTCTTCATTGGGGTGTTATGTTAAATTTCAAACCCCTCTGGAGCCCCCATAATCAGTAAAGTGTAATGCTCTGAACAAACTTCAATGTAGGAGTCATAGTAATGCTATATACTAAATATCAAAAGATTTTGCCTGGTGGATAAGAACAAGAAGAGCTTGGAAAAATATTCCTCCTTTTGCAAAAAGCCCAAATATGAACCCAGGGACTTGATTTGAACAAACTTCAACCAGACCTCCCTAAGGAAGCTAAATACTAAGTATCAAAAGATTCTGACTGCTGAAGCTGGAAAAAGAAGATTTTATGAGAATATTCTTCCTATTGAAATTTGGGATTCTATATGGTGCCCAGATATGAATCTAGGGACATGATTGAATCAGACTCACACAAGGATGTTGTATACCAAATATCAAAAGATTCGGGGCTGGTGATCTGAAGAAGAAGATTTTTATATTCCTCCTATTTTACTAAGCTAAAACTCCAAGTCTAAATATGAACCCTTGGACTTGTCTTCAACAACTTGAATCAGACCCTCAACAGGATGCTGAATGCCAAACAAATATTGAAAGATTCTGGCTGGTGGATCTGAAAAATATTTTTAAGAATGTTCCTCATATTGCAATGAGTTAAATTTGGGCCTCCATTGGGAGCCCAAATATGAACCTGGCACTTGCTTTGAACAAACTTAAATCAGACCCCCATAAGGTTGCTGTATACGAAATATCCAAAAGATTCTGAATGAGGGGTTTGAGCATACATGTTAACCTCCAGAATAATTTTTCAGGGAACCTGAGGGTGATTTTCAGGGAAATGGATGGATTTCAGGGAAAAGTTTGCGTGGGGACAAAACAAAAGAAAAAACTTCTGAGTTTTCAGCTCATGGACCACCATTAACACCAGGTTATATCCAAATCTAGTTGTCAATTATGCTGATGCATTCTATGCTATGTAAAAAATCATAAAAATAATTGTTGATTTGACCCCCCACCCCCCCCCCGCCCGCCATCCTCTTCTTCATGACACCCCCAATATAATATAATAATAATATTCCCCACATTGTAGTTAGTTAAAATTCAGGATCCCTATGGGATCCTCAATATGAACCCCAGAACTTGAATTAAGCAAATTCATTGAAATACTTGTATCAAGACAATGGCGGATCTTGCAAGAAATAAATAGACATATATGTAAAGTTCATGATGGACGAGTGGATGATAGATGGATAACCAACAGGAAGCGATCAGTAAAGCTTCCTTTGTCTGAGCTTTGCTTAGGTGAGCTTAGGTCCTACTATTTAATGAACACAAAACGAACATAAACGAACAGAAGAGAAAATAATAGGAAATACAAGTTAAAAATGGTTGAGGGGTGCATATGCAGGTATATGTGGGGTATATATTATTCGTTTGTAAAATTTTATTCACTTCTGATGAGTATTTTGATGATTAATAAGGTTTATAAAATGTAATGGCGGCGCGAAATTCTTGTGTTCGTTAAGTAGTAGCCTGCTTGAAGCTGTCGACAAGATGCGACAATGGTGTGAAATCAATTAGCTGTCTATCTGAGAAAGAATTCGCTGAGGAAAACAGCGAAATTTAGGTCTAAGAGGATGGCAAGCGCCTATTTTAATCGTGTGTAAAATTGTATCCACGTCTCTGATGAGTATTTTAGTGATAAATAAAGATTATAGCCATTATTTGGATTGACAAACATGCATCAAATCTATCTTGATGTCTGGGTGTTCACCTGCCCCACAATATCGAAATAGACTTATGTTTTGTGCCAACTCTTGGTTTGAAAACTGTATTAAGTATTCGGATATTTCCAATCAGCTGGGCCATTCACTGTTGGGTACACAGATCTTACGGGGCCGTCAATAACTGACGCAACAGCATGCATGGTCCACGCTGAAGACCAGCCTTTTTGACGCGCACACAATCAAGTTGCACTTACTATAAAAACAACTTAACCCCATTAAACATCAGAAGACTTGACTGTCAATGATAAAAACAGAAATCCAGAAAGATAAGAAAAATAACACGGTTAAAAGTTACGCTCTTCAACATTTTAAACTTATATCTCTCTCTCCCCCCCCCCCCACCCCCCCCACTTTTTTTTATTTTAGCGATAATCCAACTCGGATTTGACAACTGATTAATTTCACACCTGTGTCGCATCTTATAGACAGTATTCCTAAATTTATTTTGGAAAAACTCATTCTTTCACATCAAATGTAATTATGGTAAGGCAGTGAATTGAAAAGAAAATCAGAATATATCTAAAGAAGTAATATAATAATTGTTTGGAAAACATAAAAACTTAAAATCCGCCTGATTTGACTTTGTTAAGTCCACCAGTGCCAAGCGCGGGCAAAGAATGAGGGGAGTTTAAAAAATTTATTGCTAAATTTTTTTTTTTAATTTAAATAAAAAAAAAACGGGGATGGGGTGTATGTAGAAAGACATCACCCGCGAAGCGGTTACTGTATCATGGAACCCGCTTCCTTGAAAGAGCCTGGGGTGTCCCCTCGTTGGAGAGAGTTCAGTGTGGGGCGGAGGGGGGATGCACTTACCCCCTCCCCAAAAATCTAGCTGTGTCCCCTTCCAAATGTTTTCTGCCAGTAGACTTACATTTTAAAATTTTCCTGGGGGAGAAACCCCCCCCCCCCCCCCCCCCACCCCCCCCCCCCCCCCCCCCCCCCCCCCCCCCCCCCCGCCCCCCCCACCCAAAAAAAAAAAAAATCCTGGAGAAGGACCCCCCCAGCACCCCCACTTTTTCGCGCATCTGATGGCTATACCCCCTCCCCCCCCCCCCTCCCTGGAAACTTTTTCCTGGCTACGCGCCTGGTTGTCCTCTCTCGTTTAGTGGGAGCCCGCGCTGGTGGAGGGTGAGCTTGTTCGGGGAAAGTGGTTCAGGAAAGCATAAACTAGACTTTAATGACTTATCACCAAGATATTTTAGATCTTTACATTATTATCATTATGTGGGTGTACAATATGCTACATGTATCCGAGTCTTGCTCCGCTTTCTAAGGGTAGATCACGGTTTGTCCCCGACTCGCTGTGATGCGTCCTCAGAATCCAAAGCGAGAGTTGATGCATGTTTGTCAATCCATATAATGGCTATAATCTTTATTTATCACTAAAATACTGATCAGACGTGGGATACACTTTTACACACGATTAAAATAGGCGCTTGCCATCCTCTTAAACCTAAATTTCGCTGGTTTTCCTCGCCGACATTCTTCCTCAGATAGCCAGCTAATTGATTTCACACCTTTGTCGCATCTTGTCGACAGCTTCAAGCGGGCTACTACTTAACGAACACAAGAATTTCGCGCCGTCCTACATTTTATAAACCTTATTAATCATCAAAATACTCATCAGAAGTGAATAAAATTTTACAAACGAATAATATATAACCCACATATGATATACCTGCATATGCACCCTCAATCATTTTTAACTTGTATTTCCTATTATTTTCTCTTCTGTTCGTTTATGTTCGTTTGTGTTTGTTAAATAGTAGTACCAATTTCAATATTATGTATGATGAATCAGAAAGAAAACCGGTATATTTCGGTAATTATCAGTAGGAAGCCTTGCTCCATGCGTTGTTTTTCATGTACTTTGGGTGCAGGTTTAGTGCAGCCGATAAAAACTAATGGTGCTTCTTACACACAAAATTGTCTGTCAATTCATTCATACTTTTTCATACTTACTGAATTCACAGCTTAATTTAAAAGACGTGTTGGGTGTCTTTGCAATCAGTGTTGATATAATTGTTTTCAAATTTGACAGGTTATTGTTGACGGAAATTGGACGCCCTGCAGGGGGGTTCTTGACAAAGCATCCAGAGACAACTCGTACCAGTCAAGTTGTACCCATAATTGGACGATTCGAACCCATTTCGGCTGGACAACACATACCCAAAATTGAACAACACGTACCTTTGTTCGAACAGACATTAAAATCTCAAGTTTGATAAAAAAGTATGATATACGCTTAAATTCTTTAAACCTTGAAGAAGATCGCTGTATTGAGTCCGTAAAGGGGGGAACGGGTCAAGGCGCCCCCGAGTCAAGTCGCCCTTGGGTCAAGTCGCCACCGGGAGCCCGTAAAGGGTCCATACTTTTTGACCTCGCCTTCTAATACACCACCCTCCATTTTTAACACAGCATAGACCATGATTTTAGCACCCGACAGTTAATTAATTTGGGCCAAGTGTGCAGGTTTCTGCTTATTGCCTTCTAGTAAGATGTTTTCCACCAATTATCAAATAACGATTATCTTCCAGCTAGAGGGGGGGGGGGGGGGGGGGGGGTTCTAACAATTATCAACTAAACAGTATTGCTGACAAGCAAGGAAAGAATTAATTGTAATCACTATTTTTTAACAGGTATTGCATTTATTGAAAAAGTTTTTTTTATTATTAAACACATCACTTCAGCACTTCATTTATACGTATTTTGGGTATTTCATCTTTCGGGATCTGGATGTTTTTGTACTTTGGACGTTGTGTACTCTGGACGTTTTGTAACCACTTGGACGTTTCGTATCCAAAACTTTGGTCGTTTTGTACCAATATTTCTGAACCTTTCGTACCGAGATTGGACGTTTCGTGTCGATTTTCTTTGTAAGTTCAGTAAGACAGTAACCATGTTTGGACGTTTCATATCCCAAAATTGGGGTATGAAACGTCCAAACGTGGTTACTCAACTTACAAGTACATAACTCAAAAGGATTTTGGGGTGCGAAAATAATCAAATGTGGTTACAAACCCAAGTGGGAGAAAATACAGCGAGCTCGGGATAGGATTTAATAATTAAAACATTTAAAACGTTCACATCCTTTATTTTGTAGCATTATTCAGAATATAAATACAATAACTACAATGAACATGAATAGTAATGTGGGTGGATGGACAAACAAAATAAATAAAAAAACAAACAAGAAACAAAAACCCATGTTGTTACAACATTTATTCCAATATCTGTGCAGTAACAAGTGATTATGCCGTTTTTGCAAAACAAACAACCATGTTATTGTTATTACAACATATATTCCAGCATATCTATGTGGTAAAAAGTGAGGAACTAGTAACAATCAGAGAGCAATAAATGAAATGAGCAAACATGGAAACAAATGAATAAATATAAAGTCTAATATTATTTATTGAATAATATATTCAATATTTAGACGCAAAATGTCCATTTATGTGAACAAATCTCAAAATAAATTTGGGTACGAAGCGTCCACTGGCAGGGTACGAAACATGCATGGGTATTTTAAGCGAAAATAATTGTTGGGTACGAAACGTCCAGAAATTTGGGTTCGAAACAACAAAAGATATGGATACGAAACGACAAAAGATTTGGGTACGAAATGTCCAGAGTACGAAACGCTCAAAGCACGAAACGTCCAGAACCCCATTTTTCCCCACAAGGCGGGCACAGCCTGTCTAACTTGAAAGGAAGTGGGGATATGTATTTGCTGAAAAATATTTTTCCCACATTATTTCACTTCGTACTACATTAATAGTGCTTGTCCCCCGTTGGGGGGAAGGCCAAGAGTCCTCCCCATGGAAAAAATCAAATTTGGTGCTGATTAGAGCACCCTAGTGAAATGTTTGAAGGCTCAAGTTCCAGGAACGTGGAGGAATAACTTTCGCAAAATGTCATTATAACACAAGAAATATCAAAGTGAGAGTGAATAAACCAGTTTCATGGATTTGAGGCATGAATGTGCACAGGGTTGATATTTTCAGGAAAAGTCGGGGGGGGGGGGGGCAGTCGTGGAGACCTATAAAAAGAGGGCTCGATTTTAAATGGACCCAATGAACGGAAATGCAATCGTCTTCTATTATTCTTGTACTTTTATTTGCCCTCATAATAAAACATCAGATACGAGCTGACCAGTCGTGGATGTGAGTAGTCCAATTTTGGGTAGGATTCGTCCAACTGAAACTGGGTACGAGTCGTCCAAGTGTGAGTACGACTTGACTAGCTCGAGTTGTGCTGGAACGTTTGTCCTGATACCCTTGCAGGTTCGTCTTAAATTAATGTCTCAACGAGAGATGAAAAATTTATTTAAACGATGTTTAATATATTACAGATTCTGTACAATCGTGAGACTTGTCTATATCATTTCACAACATTAATTTATTTTAGATTTATTCAAATAAATATATCCTTTCTTTCTATTTTCTTTGGGGGCTATTTGTATCTAACTTAATATCACGAAGAAAGTATCAACCGGCCTATACTTTTTACGAGTTGCACACAAATAAATCTGGCCAAACCGTCCGCGACATTTTGAAGCAAGACGGGGCGCCAATAGACTCAAACAATTCTCTTGTGGGAAATAAAAAGTGAAAGAACATTTTCTATAAATTAATCAAAATAATATTCATAATAATGTGTTTAATGAATATCTGATAACAAAGTAATAATTGTAAATAGCGCTTGTCCTTTGGAAGTAGATTTTTAATGCCATTTATCTAATTTCCTAATGGCAATATCGGGTGCGACGATTCACACAAAATAACCCATAAGATAGCACACAGAACTCAAAATGAGAACACTGTGATGGACCGAAACATTATGGGGACAAGAAAACTTAAAATTTATAGGACCTGTACAGGCTATATTTAACTCCAAATGTTTATAAATTTTTACTACTACTATTACTACCAGGCGTATAGACAGGAATCTGTATTGCCGGACGGGGTAGCTATATATAATTTTTTGGGGTGGGGGAGGCAGCATGGTATGCTGCAGTAATATAATGAAGATCGCAGACCTGGGTTCGGGTCACTTGGGGAGTTATGGGATGGGAACTCAGCGCTCGCAGTGTCGGCTACCACCTAGTTCAAATTTGGATGCCAAGACATGTAAATTAATATTTGTTATGCGACATCATTCTTAACCCAAGACATGGTGTCTCCGATTGGCTATCAGTGTCAATCCTGCCTGTCCTTCCCGCAGAAGCCTGTGGTGTCAAGTTTCGCCCCACACGACACAAACGCCGACCAAAACTACGGAACCACAGATATATCAATGACACACACACAACTGCCATCCGTTCTTCTTTGGGTTTCTTTTGCGCGTGTGCGTGTGGTGGGGGTGTGGGGTGTGGGGGAGGGGGGTGTGGGGTGGTGGGGTGGTGGAGGGGTGGTGGTGAGTCTAGCTACCGAGATTTTCTGAAGGCAGACCCGATGGCCCTGTTCAGCATCCATTTTCCCTTAAATGTTTGATAAATGATAAAAAATATTCGGCCTTCCGCTGATTTGTCGCGGTCCTCTAACGAGGAGGCCTACATTAACTCAATCCCCCATCGGGGTATTCCTCCCCCAATCTCCCTCCTAATCTCCCAGCATTCAGTCAAAAGCCGTTTCCTTACACCGCCAACACCCCCCCATTGGCGCCTTTTCAGTCTCCCCAACCATAAAATTGACCCTTTTCCTCATGTCATTCCTCATTCAGTTATCTTTTACGTTTCCATCCCATTTCATTGGGTTCCCAAGGATTCATGTCTTACGGGGTAAATATTTGGGGCGCACATTTAACACACTCTTTCTCCCCCAACTGCAGTGACTTGGATCTCACTCTGAACAACAATGACCCCCAAACTACCCACCCAGGTACTCCACAAAAACTAGCGCATCCTTTTTTATATAACCCGTCTAAAGAATTCTCGGTCATAATTCCAGTTCGCCAGTTTCTATTACAATGCTCGAGCATCCTTTCCCTTTTAAAGCTACTGCCCTGCTTCACCCCCCCCCCCCTTCATAATTCCAGCTCGCCAGTTTCTATTACAATCCTCGAGCACTCTTTCCCTTTTAAAGCTACTCCCCTGCTTCAACCCCCCTTCTAGATCTTTAGTCTCTATAGAGTAATTCTCCATTAGCTCCCTCGCCGACCTTATCAATCCTGTCTGAATGTTATAGTTCCAAGCGTGGTTAAACGTCGTTTTACACCATCTACTGTTTGCGAGGTTTACCAGATAATTTAGGTAACATAATTTTCCCATATCTATTCTATCTTTAATCGGCATCCACCCGAGTTCCCCTCTTACAGCTTTCAGAGCGGCTGCGTTGCTTGATCCGGTTATCCACCGACCCGCATCATTTTGTAGAATCTCCAAGTTCCTCACTTCCATTTGGTTTAGATGGGTCACATTTATTCCATATGTTATACTTGGTAATCCCAGCCTCTCCCAAATAGGTTCTCCAACGAACACCTTGTTGAAGCTATTTCCTCCCAGAAGTTTTAACTGATTGAGAATTTTTTCCCCTTTGTCTTAAGTTTAGCTCTGTGCTTTCTGCACATGCCTCTACCTGTAACACACAGATTCGCCTTTTTTTTCCCAATGTCATATCATTGCCTTCTTCTCCACCAATAGAGAATTCACTCACCCTCCGCCTTCGCAACTCACCTATCCTACGGTCCACAGATACTATCTTGGTTTTGTTTTCGTTAAGTTCAAGACGCCATTCTTCCCCATACTTTCCTACTATGGTTAACAGTTTTTTGAAGTCCCGCTTCACTCTCGGCTAATAAAACTATGTCATCGGCAAAGAGAAGCCCTGGGAGTTCTGCCTCTCCGGCTTTCACCCCATCTGCGCTCGCAATCAACTTTTCTCCTAAATCATTTATGCACAATTCAAACAAAATCGATGACAAGATGCATCCCTACTTAAGACCTATCTCCATCGGGACTCTCTTTGTTGTGATGTTTCCCAGGTTAAGTACAATTGTATAGTGCTTTCGTGATGCCAACAAAACTTTCTCCGAGTACAAGGCCCTCAAATTTCTACCACATTCCTTCACTCCATACTCTGCCATATTCTTTTTCACATCATGAAAGGCCATAAACATCTTTTTCTTATCGATTTTCGTTGATTCTATCCGTTCTGATGGTATAAACAAATGGTCGGTAACTCGTTTCCCTTTCCGGAACCCATACTAAATTTCCCCAAGAATCCTCTTTCTTCGACAATTTCCTCAAGCCTTCCATGCAGAACCTTGCAGAATACCTTCCCAATATTGCTGCTAACAAATATTCCTCTGTAATTATTTGAAACTTCCAGGTCTCCTTTTTGTGTATGAATGTTACCCTGCTTTCCTCCCACTCTGTCGGGACCTCTTGCTTTGTTTTTGTCGCGTTAAATAATGCTGTAAGATGCTCATATCATGGATTCTCTCTTCTTTTTAAAAACTCGTTGGGAATTTCATCAGTGCTTGACGCTTTGCCATTCTTTAACTTGATGATTGTTGTGATTACTATTTAACTTAGAATTTCCATACCTATGACCTCCCTCCATAGCTCTGGGTTAGTGAGTACACAGTCGATTATTGTCTTTCTATTGTTCCTCTCCCGCGCTCATTTATCCTTACACTTTGCATCCCTGTCCAAAATCGTCAGGCCCAGTTCATCTGTAAACTTTAAGAGTTACCTCCCATTAACATTAATTTTCTTATCCCCACCCACTATACCCTTCCATCCGTCCCCAGTGTGTCCATTAAAATCTCACATTAATACAACATGGAACACCTTATTTTCCAGATCTGTAACACTGGGTCTGAGTGTCTTTTATTTTCCATTATACCACTCAGGCTTGGTCCCTTCAACTGCTAAATATGCAACTCCAACTGCGACACTTCTGGTTTTATCTCCGCATTTTTTTTTAAAAAGCGAGGATATTGTTGTGATCTCCGTCCGTCCGTCCGTTCCGTCTGTCCCGTCCGTCCCACCCGTCTCGTCAGTGCCGTCCGAACGTCCGAACTTCATATAACCAAGAGTATGTAATTCGAAACATTTAAACTATGCTGAGGTGTTCATATAGCATTTGTAGATGTGCATAAAGGTTTTGGACTTTTGATTTGGCCCCAAGTGGTTCCAGTGGAATCACTTTCATTGTTATTGTTAGTAAATCTGTTTCCATTGAAAGGCTCCTAGGGTCTTTCATTCGAAAATCGAAATCTTTAAACTATGCTAAGGTGCTCTGGTAGCATCTGTAGATGTCCATAAAGGTTTCGGAATTTTGATTTGGCCCCAAGTGGTTCCAGTGGAACCACTTTTATTGTTAGAAAATCAGTCTCCGGTGGAAGGCTCCAAGAGGTTTTAATTCGAAACGTTGAAAGTGTGTTCCTATATTTGGTAGGATCTCTAGACGGTTCTCCTAAATACCAGAACCCACCAGAACCGCACAGAACCCCCCAGAACCGCACAGAACCCCCCCCCCCCCCCCCGCTAAATTACATTTGCGCAGTGTTTTACGATGAAATATGTTTATTTATATAATATATGTTACAGGAAAGAAGAATATAAGTAAATTCATTCTTATAGTTGCCTTTGTCTAGGCGGTTCTGGGGGGGGGGGGGGGGGGAGGGGTTCTGGCATTTAGTATTTTTCTCCTAAATACCAGAACCCCCCAGAACCTCTCATATTTTTCCCTAGAACCTCCTCTAAGTTACATTTACACGTTGTTTTTGAAGAAAAGATTCCATTTCCAGACTGTTTTAGCATTTTGTGGAAAACTAAATCATGATTTATTATCAAATTCGCTCATTTCAGCTGAACAACGAAATTTAAAATGCAGTCAAGGGAGTTAACTCGGAATTTTAGCCTTCATCATTACTCGATCTGAACTCGCGGAAAGATGTCATAAAATAAAAGCATTGAGGTCCGGATGATATTGGACTACTTGGAAACCCGTGTTTTTCAATTACTAGGTGAAAATCACGCTACGGCTAACAATAAAGGTTTCAAAACCTTAAACCAGTGGTCAAACAATAATTGCGAGAGTATTAATCATGTTCTTAAGATGGCAGTAAACTGGAAGAAGCAGCCACTTACTGACTTAGTTTTAGCACTATATGATGTTGTGCGCAGTGCATACAAAGAGGTAGAAAGAAGTATTGTGGGGTTTGGAAACTTCAAACTAAGTAAAAGAAAAATGGCAAGGAGGTTCTCCTTACGGCGAAAGTTGCGTCTGTAATTGCGGGAGGGCGATCTCAGAAATGCAAGATGTTTAATGTTTTTAGCAAGCTTTTTTACTCGGGCGATATTGAACAAATTGCTGTTGAAGGCTATTGTTGTATAAATATGATATGTACGACGACGGTTTTGTTGGGATGTTCCACCTCTCCCAGCAGCTATTATTCTTGATAAGGTGTGAATAATCCACAAGAAGAATGAAATGCCGACTATAGCTCGTATCAGAGATGAACAACGCAAGTAGAGTGAAATATATTTATTTATTGATCCGTTCAATCAAGCACTGTTTTTGTAATAAATTAAACTTGACAAATAGCATAATAATAATAATATTGACAGGAATATTGGGAAAAAATTACAATAGCACCATTGTTTCTATGTGATATTTAAAACATACATGGAACAAACATTTATAAAACCACAGCACTGTTATACATGGAACACAAGTTGAATTTTAGATGAAATTAATTTAAATATATTGAACAACATTTATAAAAACCACAGCACTGTTTTATAAAATATGAAAAATAACTAATATCCAACACAATGGGCAACAATGTCTAAATATTCTAAAATATTAAGTTCATTTGTAGTGTATTTGTTCTTGTATCTTTGTAGTTTTTTAAAATGACCAATTTGCGGGGGGAGGGGGGGGGGGCGGAGTGACAGGGGGAAGTGTCTGACATTCAGTCCATGTATGAATTTGGATGCTAAAAGAAACTGAAAATGGAATATTTTTCCCCGGCCGCGGCGTGCAAATGTCATTTAAAGGGTGGGTTTAGCGAATTCTGTGTGGTTCTGGGGGGGTTCTGGTATTTAGGAGAAAAATACTAAATACCAGAACCGCCTGGACAAAGGCAACTATAAGAATGAATTTACTTCTATTCTTCTTTCCTGTAACGATTATTGCATAGAATAAACATATTTCATCGTAAAACACTGCGCAAAAGTAATTTAGAGGGGGTTCTGTGCGGTTCTGGGGGGTTCTGTGCGGTTCTGGTGGGTTCTGGTATTTAGGAGGACCCTCTCTAGATGTGTATAAAGATTTCGGATTTTTTATTCAGTCCCATGTGACGCCCGTAGCACCACTTTTGTCGTCAGAGAATTGGTTTTTGGCGAAGGGGTTTGAAGTGAAGTGAAGTGAAATTATATTTTGCAGCATACAGATATACAATGTGAGACAAATAAAACAAATTACAAAGTGAGTGTACACTGCACGGAGATGGCATAGCCGGCTGTCTTCCTGCCATCCCACACAATTTTCTTTTTCTTGACATCATTGCCTTTTGATTTTTGTCTTCATGGATTCAAATTGAAGATTAGATTAGATTAGATTCTTTATTTTGCAGTATACATTATACAGTTTATATATGCATATTAGATTACAATCGTGTGAAAGTATACTACAGGGAGATGGCATAGCCAGATTGGCTGCCTTCCTGTCATCTCCCATATAATTATCATTATATATACAATATAACATTGTCTTCAGACTGTGCCAGTTTATCGAACAGTTACTAGGAATGACTTGATTGAGACGTTCCCTGATTAGGATGTGGTGTGCAATCAACGAGTTGGTGGACTATGACTTTAATTTCATCGGCCCCCATACTGTACAAAATATTTCTAACCAAGTTCTTACCAAAGATAGTTCTTGGCATCTTAAATCTAAGCAGTGTTGAAAGGTAAAAATTACTTGGTTGTCTGGACATAGTCCTCAGCTGGAGGCGATAGAGAGACGAGAAAGCCAGGCATCTATATAGTTTGAGCAGAAGTATTCTATATTTCTAAATGAATCGTTGGATCTGAAGTATATTGATATGTCCCTGTCTGTACCAAAAACTGACATGCTAAGGTGAGAATGCCAAATTGGATCACATGTCAGTGAAAAACAGAGAGAATGGACAATTTTAAAACTATGAGTTACAATCTGGGCAATATGGATTATTGCAGGCGACATTTTCGGCATATGACTGTAGTTTCGTAGTTAACTGTTTTTTTAAAGCTAGATCTGACAGTTATGGCACGTATGTTCGGGGCAAGTTCGTTCCACATTCTGGCGTACCGATACACTGGAAGATTGTCCAGGTGTCTCGTTCGCGTTCGATCTGTTCGCAGAAGATCACTTTGTCTGGTTCTTATGCCATAATTGTTATCTTTCCAGTAAAAGAAGTTATTAAAGGACATCGGAAGGTTATTGTTCTTCCAGTCAAACACAAAGACACAGGCATATAATTTAAATAGGTCATTTACTTTCAAAATATTGTCCCCTAAAAACAGAGGATCTGAGTGGGCTAGATAACGTTTAAAATTGATTATTCGCAATGAACGTTTTTGCATTGCCAGAATTTGATTAATAGTCTTTGAATTTCCCCAGATGTGGATTCCATATATTAATTGGCTATGTATCAGAGCATAATAGAACGATTTCATAGCCTCGTGTGGTAGTATATTTTTGACCTTATTAAGGGCGTAATTTGCACGAGCTATCTTGGAACACACGTAAGAAATAAGGGATTTATATGAAAGACTCCCATCTATATTTATTCCTAAAAATTTAAACGCCTTTTCTGTTTCTTTAGACCCAACTCTTTGAATTTCCTTTCCGCTAATCATTATTTTGTTATAAAGGGGCATTGATTTATTTCGATTGAAAAGAATAAATTTCGTTTTATTTGCATTCAAAAATAGTTTATTAGCTGAACACCATTCCAAAAGTTTATTTAATTCAATATATGCGCTTGTTACTAAGGTATTTACATCGGGGCCAGAGGAATTGGCTGAAGTATCGTCAGCAAACGATAAAATCATCAAAGAAGTAGCACGGTTCATGTCATTGACATAAAGCAAAAATAAAAGCGGCCCAAGAATCGAGCCCTGAGGAACGCCACATGTGATATCCTGCTGGTCAGACGTATGTTCGTTATAAGAGACAAATTGTTTCCTACTCGAAAGATAGCTTTTGAACCAATTATTATTTATTCCCCGTATACCATACATTTCTAATTTCCGTAATAAGATGTCGTGGTCAATTGTGTCAAATGCTTTTGAGAGATCAAGGAATATCGCGAGGGTACTACTTTTATTGTTACTGTTATTTTCTTCCGCTATAGTTTTTAACAGTTGCATGCCTGGATGAAATGTACTATGCTTTTTCCTAAATCCATACTGGTGATGGTATAAAATGTCAAAGTGGTCAAGGTAATTAAGTAGTCGAGTTGACATGACTTTTTCTAAAACTTTGGAAAACGTGGGTAGAATGCTTATTGGTCTGTAATTAGAAAAATTATATTTGTCTCCGAACTTGAATATTGGGATTACCTTAGCTATTTTCATTTTGTCAGGAATTATTCCTAGGACAAATGAACAGTTAATTATATGTGTCAGCGGTACAGCAATTAAATCGATTGAGCACTTCAGGGTAATTGGTGTGATATTGTTATTGTCTTTACTTTTTTTGGCTTTCATCGCGGAAACCACATTTATAATTTCCGACGTTGTTGCGGGATTAAGAAACAAATTACTCGAAGTATTTCCATCCATATAATCATAGAATGTTTTAGACTTTTTGTGTATTTGGTCGCTCGTAGTTTTGCCAATAGAAGAAAAGAAATTATTGAATTCTTGTGCTATTTCCTGAGGGTCATTTATTTGTTTGTTATCATAGTTAAAAAAGGAAGGAAGTTTTGTGTCGTGTTTTGCCTTTTTAATAGTTTCATTCAGAATCTGCCATGTTTTACGCATATCAAATCTATTTTCCATTAATATATTCCTATAATAAATAGCCTTGCTCTGCTTTTTAACTCTATTAAATATTTTGCAATAATTTTTGTACGTTTGAGTATTGGTTTGGGTTGGGAATCTCAGCTTTTTAACATGGAATTTATGTTTGATATTTGAAGAGGTTATTAGTCCCCTCATCATCCAGGGATGTTGCTTTACAAACCTTTTGTTTACATTGACACGTTTTGGGTGGAAAGCTAGTTCGAATGCATTTAGGTAAATGTTCAAGAATGTATTGTAAGATGTGTTCGGGCAATCTGATTCCGTTACTGAGGTAAAATCGCTTTGTTGCAAAATTGATCTGAAGTTATCAATACTCTCTCGTGTTTATTATTCTTCTTAAGACAGTTGGTTGTGTCCTCGTTTTTCTCTGCGTTGTTTCTACATAGAACGTACCAAAATGATCTGACACATCGGTAATAATTACACCGGATAATGAAGGAGATGTCATGTTTTTTGAAAATATATGGTCAATAATTGTAGCAGAGTGCGTAGTTAATCTAGTCGGCTTGGTGATCAAAGGCAAAAACCCTTGACTAAACATTGTGTCAATGTAGTTTGCAGTTTTTAAGTCTGATTCAGATTTTAAAAGGTCGATATTCATATCACCCATTATGTAACACGGTAATTTTTCATCGTTTATTACATTTGTTAGGTCATTTAAAGTAGACTGAAAAAGATCTAAGTCTGCCCTTGGTACAGTATTCGGTCTGTATATAACTCTTATTATTCTTCTTGTTTTATTAATATTAGTTTCTATGAACAATGATTCAATAACGTGTGGAATAAAAACACTCAAATCTTCACGTTTTTTGAAGTCAATAGTTTCTTTTATAAACAACCCAACGCCCCCTCGACCATCATCGTCACTAGGGCGATTAATTTTGAGAAGTGGGTGGTAACCTTCTAAAGCGTATGACAAATTGTCTGGAATTTGAAAAATCTCTGTAAGTCCAATAATATCGAAGAGGTTGTCAGACTCTTGTAAATTATGTATCAAATCCTGTAGTGGATCCCAGTGGGCAGTGAGACTCTGACAGTTGATCTGAAAGAGGGAGAACGAATTGTTCATTTTATTGAATGTGGTTCGAAAGTTATCTGGGAGGTAATAGTTACAATCGCCACTGAATTCTTTAAATGGGGAATCATTTTCAACATTTATTTCGTTATATAAATTTACAAAATCGTATTCCATAGATGTCTGTATCTCGTCCAATGTCAAGCTACCCGCCATTAATTATCAGGTACCCACCAATATCTCGCGTTGCACACCAAGGTTGATTATGATAATATTCATTGAGGTCATTGGCGGTTGTTAAAACTGAGGTAAATGGCACAGTCTGACACAGTGTTGACGACAAAAGTACGATAGTAGGGGTTATCATTAGAGACAGTGTTCAGTTGAGGAGGAAAAATAATAGTATCATTGCTGTAACGTGCGAGGGATGACTGAAATACAATAGCAGTTATACTACCGGCCAAACACGGATTTTGTTTTCCGAACATTGAATATCTTAGCAATAAATTACCAAGGGTGCGGAGCTCAGCCATATAAAGCTTATTGTGTTGTAAACTAAATGGTTAATTTCCACCAAGGATTCCTGAAGTTACATTCAGATAAATCTTTTCCCAAATCCAGCCATTGCTGCTTCATATAATTTCGTTATAATTTCCTTTCAATTCAGAGTGCAACCATTTATGAGGGTGAAGGAGGGATTTCCCCAAAGATTCTTGAAGTTAAATTGCATGAGTCATGAGTTAGATGTATGGTTAATTTCCACCAAGGATTCCTGAAGTTATATTCACATAAATCTTTTCCCAAATCCAGCCACTGCTGCTTCATATAATTTCGTTATAATTTCCTTTCAATTCAGAGTGCAATCATTTATGAGGGTGAAGGAGGGATTTCACCAAAGATTCTTGAAGTTAAATTAGATGAGTCATTCATCAAATCCACCCACGGTTGCTTCATAGCAGCCATGAATGGCGTTGATGAAAAATATCAAACAATAATTTGTATCTTAAAGATACTCAGTTCTTTTAGCAAGTTAGGAATTAGCTGCGTGTATAATACTGTTTCAATTCAGTCTGCAGCCATTTCTGAGATTGAAGGAGGGAATCAATTTTTCAAGTTTTCAATTATCAAGTAATTATCCAATTAAGAAGTTGTTTAGGTACTTCCGATCGGATCTTATCCTTGTTAACTGACTGGAATTTTTTCATCAAGGATTCCTAAAGTTACAATTAGATGAATTAATTCATCAAATCGAACCACAACTGCCTCATAGCAATGAAAATTATCAAACAATATTTTTTTTTCTAAGTAATACTCGGGATCAGGTGTTCTGGGCATGAGTGGCATATCAGGGTCAGAGTATATAAATCTTAATCAGATTTTCAGGGCATGAGTGGTCTATCAGGGTTAGAGTACGCAAATCAGAGTTAGGTATTCTGGGCCTGAGGGGTATAACAGAGTTAGTACGAAAATCAGGGGCAGGCATTATGGGATTGATAGGTATATCAGTGTTTTAGTACATAGAACAGGGCAGGCATTATGGGATTGGTAGGTATATCAGTGTTTAAGTACATAAAACAGGCATTCTGGGCATGAGTGGTATATCAAGGTTAGGGCACATAGATCAGGGTTAGGTGTTCTAGGTATGAGTGGTATATCAAGGTTAGGGCACATAGATCAGGGTTAGTTATTCTAGGTATGAGCGGTTTATCTAGGTTCGAGTACATAAATCAGGGCCGGATATTCTGGGCATGAGTGGTCTAACAGGGTTTGATTACATAAATAAGGATCAGGTATTTTGGATATAGGTGGTAAATCAGGATTTGAATACATAAATCAGGGTTAGATATTCTGGGCATGAATGGTATATCAGAGTTAAAGTACGTAAATCAGGGTCAGGTATTTTGGGCATGACTGGTATATCGGGGTTAGAGTACATAAATCAGGGCCAGGTATTCTGGGCATCTGAGTTCATAAATCAGGTATTCTGAACCTGAGTGGTATATCAGTATTAGCGTGCATAAATTAAGATCAACCTGATTTTCCTTTGTAAACTGACTAGATATTTTTACCAAAGGTTTCTGAAGTTAAATTTAGATGACTCTTTTATCAAATCCAGCCACGGCTGCTTCATAGCAGCCTTGACTAGCATTGATGAAAAATATCAAATAATAATCTTTTTCTTAAAAATACTCGGCTTATTTAGCGTGAATAATTTTATCTCTATTCAGTGTGCAAGCACTTATCACATTCAAGGATGGGTTCAGTTTTTGCAAATTTGCAAGTAAAAAGTAAACTGGGCACTATCAACCTGATTTTTCCTTTATAAACTTAATGGATGTTTTCACCAAGGATTCCTAAGGTTAAATGTGGATGAATTGTACATCAAATCCAGTCATGGCTGCATCATAACACAGAGATAAATATATATCATTTGGGTACTTTCAACATGATTTTACCCTTGTAGACCTAATGGTAATCCAGTCACGGGTCCTTTATGGCAATTATTTTGGGCACTTTCCACCTGAATTATCCCTTGCAAAGCCAGGGGATTTTTTCACCAAAGATTCGTGAGGTTGACTTTTGATGAATCTTTTATCAAATCTAGCCACGGCTGTTGCCTTGACTAGCTTTGATAAAGAATATCAAACAATGATGTTTTATCTTACAAATACTTGTTTTTAGCGGGTTACCAGTTAGCTGTATGAGTAATACTGTTTCACTTCAGTGTCATCATATATCAAATCCAGCCACGGCTGCTGCATAGCAGTCTTGACTAGATTTCATGAAAAATGATAAACAATAAATTATTTATCTTAAAAATACTCGGTTTTTTAGCGTGAATAATTCTGTTTCATTTCAGTGCGCAGCCATTTGTGAGATTCATGGAGAGATTTATTATTTTATAAGTTTAAGCAACAAGTAATTTGGGCTGATTTTTCCCTTGTGAACTCAATGAATTTGTTTCACCAAAGATTCCTAAATGCTTTTTTCACCAAAGGTTCCTAATGTTCAGTTTAGATGCATTTATCATCAATTCTAGCCATTGGCTGCTTCATGGCAGCCATGACCAGCTGATGAAATACATCAAAAAATAAGTTTAGTTATAAATGTACTGCCGCTCTACTAGATTTGACGAAAAATGCCAAACAATAAATTATTAAATTAAGATGAATCTTTCATCAAATCCAGCCATGGCTGCTGCATAGCAGCCCTGACGAGATTTGATGAAAAATACCAAACAATAAAGTATTCATCTTAAAAATACTCGGTTTCTATAGCGGGTCACGAGTTTGCTGCGTAAATAATTCGGTTTCATTTCAGTGTGCAGCCAAGGCTGCTGGATAGCAACCCTGACTAGATCTGATGAAAAATACAAAACAATAAGTTATTAAATTTAGATGAATCCTTCATCAAATCCAGCCATGGCTGCTGCACAGCAGCCTTCACGAGATGTGATGAAAAATACCAAACAATAAAGTATTCATCTTAAAAAAAATACTCGGTTTCTTTAGCGGGTCACGAGTTTGCTGCGTGAATAATTCGGTTTCATTTCAGTGTGCTGTCACGGCTGCTGCATAGCAACCCTGACTAGATTTGATGAAAAATACAAAACAATAAATTATTAAATTTAGATGAATCGTTTATCAAATCGAGCCATGGCTGCTGCATAGCAGCCCTGACTAGATTTGATGAAAAATACCAAACAATAAATTATTCATCTTGAAATTACTCGGTTTTTTAGCGGGTCACGAGTTTGCTGCGTGAATAATTTGGTTTCATTTCGGTGTGCAGCCATTTGTGAGTTTCACGGGGAGATTTATTATTTCATAAGTTTTCAAGCAACAAGTAATTTGGGCACATTCGACCTGATTTATTCCCTTTTTAACTCAACGAATTTTTTTTCAGCTAAGATTCCTTAATGAAAATTTGTCACCAAGGGTTCCTTGCATTGAGTTCAGATGTATTTATCATCAGATCCAGCCATTGCTGCTACATGGCAGCCATGACCAGCACTGATGAAAATACGTCACAAAAATTTTTTTTGTCATAAAGGAATAATTCTGTTTCACTTCAGTGTGTAGCCATTTATAAGATTCAAGGAGAGATTCCTTTTTTTAGTAAGTTTCCAAGCAACAAGTAATTTGGGCACATTAACCTGAATTTTTCCTTGTAAACTCAGTGAATTTGTTTCACCAAAGATTCCTAAATGATTTTTTTCACCAAAGGTTCCTAATGTTCAGTTTAGGTGCATTTATCATCAATTCTAGCCATGGCTGCTTCATGGCAGCCATGACCAGCGTTGGTGAAATACATCAAAAAATAAGTTACGTCATAAAGGTACTGCTACTGACGGATATTTCTACCAAGGACAGCTATTTCCTTATCGTTGAATGAAGTGGAATTGGGGTACTTTCAATCTGATTTTTCCCTTGTAAACACAATAGATGTTTTCACCAAAGATGTCTACGGTTAAATTTAGATGAATCTTTCATCAAATCCAGCAGCCTTACTCTGTTTCGGTTTAGTGTGCAACCATTAATGGGACTCAAGGAGGGATTCATTTTTTATAAGTTTTCAGGAAGCACGTCATTTGGGCTCTTTCAGTCTGAATTCAGTTCATTCATGTAAACTCAATGAACTTTTCCACAAAAAATTCCTGAACTTAAATTCAGATGTATTTTCCAGCAAAATTAGTCAAGGCTGCCTCATGGCAGCCATGACCAGCCCTGCTGAAAAATATCAAACACAGTAAGATTTAAACATAAAAATACTCGGTATTAACATTAAAATAATCGGTAATTTTAGCGGGTCAATAGGTAGATGCTTATATAATACTGGTTCTATTGGAGAAATTGGGACCTCTCAGTAGAAAGTTCCATCAGGAAAAATACCTTTTACTGCAGTTTCACTGTCATTTAATGTTCGTCGATTTAGAATGTCATCCAGTTCTTCTTCGGTTCTAAATTTATGGATTTTCCCATCACTACTTTTTAACAAGAGTCTTCCATTCGAGGACCACGAATTTTTAACACCTGGCGACCCGTATGCTTTGTTTAGCAAATATGAATTAAGTTTTGTTAAGTCCTCAGAAATTGAAATGCCAGAGCCCTTGAGCATTTTTCTCTTATGGATAATATCTGTTTTAATCCTACGAGAAGTGAGCTTCACTATTATCGGTCGTTCGTCCGTTTGTCGTGCAGATCCATTCAGGCGATGTGCGATAGAGATATCTATTTGATCTATTGGAATGTTCAATTTCTTGTTGACTAGAAATTTCACTTTTTCTGCACACTGATCAGCTGATTCACCTTTTTCTTCACTTAAACTGTATATTCGCACACTATCTATTCTGCTATACTGTTCGATGTCGTTGAAGCGATATTTGTCAGCAACTTGTTTGGTGGATAACTGATTGTACTTCTCTGTTAAGCACTTGTTCTCATTAACTTGTAAATTCAGATTTGTCTCCAGTGTTATTATTCTCGTCTCAAGATTATCAATTTTGATCATTAGAGCATCAATAATATCAGTTTTTATTTTGTTCACCTTTTTTTCAAACTCTGCTTTACTAAGTTGCACTTTGATAGCTTGTTCAAATTCTGATTTTGTCACCATATTATTCAATCTTTGCATAATTATGTCCAATTTAGAATTTATAGAATTTATATTTTGACTATAGATAGATCCACTACCAGCTTCACTACCAACATCACTAAGCACATCACTAAGTGACTCACTGTCATTAAGGCCGTCATCTCTTTCTTCCATGATACCATGAAGTTTCTCAACAATGTGTTTCTCATTAGATCCTCCCTTGGACTTATCTTCTGTTTTCTTAAATTGATGAAGTGTAGTCTGCCGCTTTGCAATTGGTGTCGATGTTTCTTCACTGCTGGCAGATGATTTGCTTTCGCGTCTTCTCTTCTCACCTTTACGGTCTCCCTTATTTTTGCTCCTTCCCATTTTACCGGGGCAACATGAAAAACATATAAAGAGGATTCAAAATACGGGATAACCACGTCCTTCTTTATATTACAGAATAAAGTTTTCTCCTCTGCGCCATGAATAACATGAGAAACAACACAAATAGCACAGTCAACACCGATTTTTTTACAAATCGAGCCCCATCGTATTCGTATGTGATCAAGTATAAGACAGTTTTTCACACCTTTCGCACAAATCCAATAAGGTGAAATGCAATGAGCTGATATCACGAAATAAGCTTGTCCTTGGACTCAATACACGCGAAACATAGGAGAGGTCTCTATAAATCACTCGAATTCTCTCTTCCTTATGGAACAGAAACAAAGTTCTCACGACCTGTCTGTGTTAAAAACCAGCCACATTCAACTCCATGACATTGAGCTCCATTCTATTATAACTAGCCAAATTTTATCCCCCTCAACTGCAGACTGACCTTAAACGCGTCTGTTAACACATGACTCCCCGTTCAAAACGATTCAATTGAATGGAACGTTCCCAATGCACAGACCGGAAATAGTTCAGCGATCTGAACGTAGTGGTTACCCCTCTACGTTCAGATTCTTCCCATTCAATCCTATAGAAAAAGTTCCCATCAAGTTTTTATGGGAACTAAAAACTCGAAATTAGGAATATATATCAAGCTTTCGCCCTTATTACCGGCTGCAATCGATAGTACACGTATTTCCTTACATTTGGGAAGAGTTTATTAATCCAAACTAGGTTTTATCCTTTAATTGTCGTCATTTGTGTACTCGTGAGGCGGCGACGGAGATTTCAAAATCGTTCATGTTGTTGTTTAAATATAAAACAGTAAAAACGATAACCCGGTAATGGCGCCGAAACGAATAGACCTTTTCATCGATGCGGAATAGGAAATTTGATCTCATTCGCGCAGAGGAGGCTATCAAACTCGGTCGCATTCGCACAGAGCAGATTATCAAACCCATTCTGCACAATTGCGATCGAATTTCCTATTCCGCATCGATGAAAAGTTCTATTCGTTTCGGCGCCATTACCGGGTTATCGTTTTTACTGTTTTATATTTAAACAACAACATGGCCGATTTTGAAATCTCCGTCGCCGCCTCACGAGTACACAAATGACGACATTTAAAGGATAAAACCTAGTTTGGATTAATAAACTCTTCCCAAATGTAAGGAAATACGTGTACTATCGATTGCAGCCGGTAATAAGGGCGAAAGCTTGATATATATTCCTAATTTCGAGTTCCCATAAAAAGTTGATGGGAACTTTTTCTATAGGATTGAATGGGAAGAATCTGAACGTAGAGGGGTAGCCACTACGTTCAGATCGCTGAACTAAGACCGGAAACAAATAAGTTATTACTTTAATGTACATTCTAAAATCGGCGGGGTCAAGAACTAAACCAGATCACACGGGTTGAGTAAACATGAACCCAATTGGGGTTCATATTCGCTCAACCCAGGCAATCCGGGCCAATCAACAGAAAGGAGAACAGAAATCAAACCCGGTTATCCTTCTTGACGACCCAACCGACTTCAGAGTGTAGTATTTTTGGTGAGATCTCTTTAAGTTGATAGACAAAATGGATTGGTACAAGTGATTATGGAAGAGTATGAATCTAAAATTGTATCGATTATTTTCTTTTTGAATAAGGGCCTACTATATTGCTGTATTTCAGGGTTTAAATAGTTCCATACCTTTGGAAAAGAATGTAACGGTAGGTTCGCCGAGAAACGCGTTCTCGGTTTATTTGTAAGTATATTCCCAGCTTGCCTGGTTTCCATTCCAGGAGGATTTCTGTAAATTTCAAAAGTATCGTCAAAAGACACTGGTAATCTATCATGATACCAATCGAACATGAACAAAAGGACATGTAACTTATATAAGTCTTCAAATTTTAGTTTGCCACATTTTTTAAATAGAGGTTCTGTGTGCGAGGTACATTTTCTGTTCGTTATTATGCGAATAGCCTTTTTTTGCAGAGTAAGAATTCTGCTTGATGGTGCGTGACCCCATACAAGTATACCATACAATAGGTGGCTATGTATAAGTGAAAAATACAGTGTCCTTAGGGCTTTTATAGGAAGAATTCATTTTGCCCTATTAAGGGCAAAGATTGCCCTAGCCATTTTTAGACAGATAACTGAAGTATGTTGTTTGAATTTTAGATTCTCGTCCATATGGATTCCTAGGAATTTGACTATTTTTTCATCGATCTGGTTTCCAACAAATGGAAAATCTGTGTTGTTTAGGGATATTGTTCTACTAGCAGCGTTGTAAGAATCATTTTGAGGGTGCAATAAGATGCATTTTGTTTTATTTGCGTTAAGACATAATCCATTCGCTGATTTTTCCTAGTTCGATGTTGGTCTCGTCTATCAAATTGTCTAGATTGTTACTTGACGCAAAAGCTGTAGTATCATCTGCAAAGGACAGCATATTGTGCAGGGTTGAATGGCTGATGTCGTTAATGTATAATAAGAAGAGGATAGGACCTAGAATGGAACCTTGTGGTACACCAGTCGTGACTTCCAACGAATCAGACGTGCTGTCCTTGAAAGACACAGACTGGCATCTTCGTGTTAAGTAATCTTGAAACCAGGAATTAGCTAGGCCTCTAATACCATAACTTTCAAGTTTCTTCAGCAGGATTGCATGATTGATGGTATCAAAGGCTTGTAAGTTTATCATTTGCTTCTACAACATGGTTTATGAGATGCAGAATAGGATGCACAGTGGAGTGTCCCTTTCTGAACCAAAGTCCCTTTCTGAACTCAAATTGGTGCTTATATGTGATTTCATGTTCTTCTAAGAATATGTATAGACGTGAGTACATTACTTTTTCCAATATTTTCGAGAATGCTGGGAGAATACTTATAGGGCGGTAATTAGTAAATAGTTGTGGATCACCTGATTTAAAAATGGGTACAATTTTGGCCATTTTCATTTTGTCCGGCACTCTCCCTGTAGTGAAGGACAAATTGATAATATGAGACAGCGGATCTGCTACCTCCAAAATTATTTCCTTCAATAGTTTTGTGGACATGTCATTACTATCTTTGGTTGATTTGCCTCTTATTTTGTGAACACAAATGATTATCCCCTGTTTATTGGTGGGGCTAATAAAGAGAGAGTCTCTACTGTTACCGCTTAGGTAATCCGAGTATCGACATTGAGTCGAGGGCACTTGACTACTTGTAGTCTTCCCAATATCAGCAAAGAATTTGTTGAATCGGTCGGCGATTCCTTTCGGGTCAGTTACTTCCGTGTTTCCATCTAAGAAGGAGGGGTGAAGTGGTCTATTATTATTTGACTTGTATATAGCTTTCCGAAGAATTTCCCATGTTTTTTTAATATTACCTTTGTTTTCGAGTAATATCTTGTTATAGTAATCTGCTTTGCAGGTTCGTTTCAAGCGGTTGAATCCATGACAATAATCCTTGTATTTTTTGTGTTTTGGATGTTTAGGGATTTTAATTTTTTAACGTACAATTTCTGTTTCATTTGAGAGGATTGCAATAAGCCCTGCGTCATCCATGTTTCACGTCTGATATACTTCTTTTTTTGTGGGCATAGCATTTCTGGGAAATGCTTCGTAGAATATATCAAGGAACCTACTGAATGCCGCATCTAGGCAAACCTCGTTTATGACTTCCGAGAAGTCGCAAACTGATAAAAAATTCTTGAACCGAGTGATATTCTCACTACTGAATGATCGTCTATAATTTGGCATTTGCGGGAGTGGGCGTTTATCTGCTACTTCTACGTAAAACGTAGCAAAATGATCGCTGACGTCAGTAATTATAATTCCTGACATAAGTTTATTGATATTGTTACTAAAAATATGATCAATCAGGGTAGCAGAAAATTCCGTGACCCTTGTCGGCGTTGTGATAGCGGGTATAAAACCTGCACTGAATAGTAAATCTATAAAGGCTATTTGTTTTACTGTGCGAATTTACGTTGAGCAAGTCTATGTTAAAGTCTCCCATAAGGTAAACTTTCGTATTTTCCTTACTTAAGGTGTCCAATAATTCAGTTAATTTAGAAAGGAATGTGTAAAGGTCTGCTTCAGGTGCTGAGTTCGGTCTATAACTTACTCCGACGATACCCATTTTCTTAGTGGATATTTCCACAAACAAAGATTCAAACACGTGTGGTATAAAGACAGATAAGTCGTTTCGGATTTTGAAGGGAATACTGTCATTTATGAACATTCCGACACCACCCCTGCCATCATCATCATCGGGGCGCTTGCGAGAAACTAGGGAGTGGTATCCTTCAAGTTGATATTCTATATTTGGTTTGACATTAACTATTTCCGTCATGCCTATCACTTTGTTATAGGGTAGAAAATGAGAAAGTTTAAAGTAAAAATTTTTCTATCTAAATCAGGTGTTTCCAATATTTTTTTGTATGAATTAAATTGTATTGTGTAAGATTATTGATTATTGTTTAAGTCTATATTGAGAGCCGTGGGCAGGCTTGGTGGGATTAACGTTTAGGGAATTATTTATGTGTTCAGTTGCATTGTAAGCTTGTATTATCAAACATTACTGGCAGTATTAATAGATTAGCTGTTAATACAATACATGAAATAGTCAATGACATGTTTGAAAGGTGAACATAACAAGCTACGTGGGTAGTTAAATATTTCCGTCATGCCTATCACGTTGTTATAGGGTAGAAAACGAGAAAGTTCGAAGTAAAAATTTTTCTATGTAAATCAGGTGTTTCCAATATTTTTTTGCATGAATTAAATTGTATTGTATAAGATTATTGATTATTGTTTAAGTCTATATTGAGAGCCGTGGGCAGGCTTGGTGGGATTAACTTTTAGGGAATTATTTATTTGTTCAGTTGCATTGACAGCTTGTATTATCAAACATTACTGGCAGTATTAATAGATTAGCTGTTAATACAATACATGAAATAGTCAATGCCATGTTTGAAAGGTGAACATAACAAGCTACGTGGGTAGTTACCAATTAGCGTGTTTACAGGGTAACTGTTGTATCTGACACCTGGAGAAAGTATATAAGTTCTTACATGGCTGGGAAAAGTTACTCAGTTGTGTAGGAATAAATATTCATTGTGTTTGTATCTTTTCTCCAGGTAAGTGAATAGTTTATGTAGAAAGTTTCATTACCAATTTTAATTTAATAAGTTAATCGTGCTCCATTTTATGTTTTGTTTTGCTGTAATGAGCAAGTTTCACTTAATTATCATCTGACCTACAGTTAGATGACTGCATGTGGCTTTCTGTAATGGATAATCGTGTTATTTATATTTTATATCTTGTTGGAAGGAGCACCCTGTGCGACTTCCAACAGGTGTAAAATGTAACTAATTAAAATGGCGTATTTACTCTTTGATTGAGAAATAAATAGATATTTTATGCATCACGTAGTGGGGATGTTTTTAAGGAAGTTATAATACGCAATTATTTTGTTTGTCATATGTTGCATCACCTGGAATCAGCATCCCATGCGATCTCCATCAGATGTAAAATGTCACAAATAGAATGACATGTGTCGGGTTTGGAATATTTTTATATTCAAATATTTTATATTACAAATGGAGAAAATGGGGGTATGTTTTTGGTGTAATTATGATGAATACTTAGGACTTGGAGAATTTAGAATCTTGTTACGGACATTTTATATCTTGTTGGAAGGAGCACCCATTGTGGCTTCCAACAGATATAAAATGTCACTAACTACTTTAACACGTTTGTATTTCTGTTTAGAAGCCAGTACAGTTATTCGGTTGGCCTCACTGGGATATATATTTTGTAGGATTACACAAATAGTACGTCACATTTTGAAAGGAATGTCATTAGTTTATAGTCAAGAGTTTCGTGTAATTATCTGTTTATAATATGCTCAGATCTTAATGTTTTTATTGGGATGATGAAGTGGGGTTTTACTCTGTCATGTAACATCACGCCAGCTGCTAAGAATGACCTTAGCCAGTTGGGCTTACAGTTGTTTGTCTGTTGATCATGACAATAGACATGTGTATGTTACATACAAGGAAGAACTTCCATGACACAAAGAAGTTAGTTTGGATTGGGGAAAAATACATTTAACTACCAAATATTTGTACTTGTCTAACAAGGAATAAATGGTATTTATGGTTGAGATTTTAATGCAAAATATGTTGTTAATTGATGTGTATATATGCTCAGTTATGTAGGAATAAATATTCATTGTGTTTATATCATTTCTCCAGATTCCCCATAAGTCCATGGAAATGTGTGCCAGATAAGCGAGTTCCCCAAGTAGAGACTGAGCGCCCAGAAAACCAGGGGTTAAATCTGTAAGAGGTCCACATCCCACAAAGCAACTTGTAACAATTGGCGGAGAATGGAGTGATTTCAATAAGTATCTCTCTAAGAAGACATTCACTGGACACAAAATGGTAATTTCCAACATGGCAGGAGGACAGCTGGAACTACAGAAATTTCATGATGGTGCTAAACAGAATCCAGTATCATGGCTGGGACTATATCAACAATGGGTGAAATTTCACCAGCTGAGTGACACTCAGGCAACAGCAGCGTTTCTCTTTTTCCTAGATGGGTATGCAGCAGTTTGGTATCAAACAATAAGCAGTGAGATCCAGAATAATGTTTCTAAGTTATATCAGTTGTTTGCAGAAACATTCAAGACGAACATGTTATCAGCGTTAGAAAGTTTCCAAAATCACCAGTTAGAAAGCGAAACTGTTACAGAATATATTGCAAGATTTCTAACCAAAACAGTGAATCATGATATTCCAGAACATTTCTTAGTCAGTGGTATGGTGAAAGGACTAAGGTGTGAAATTAAATCAATAGTTATGCCGAAATTTCCAAGAGACATTAACAGTTTGTATAGTGCTGCACTATTAGCAGAACAGGCTGTAAACTCATGCAATCATTCCATGGCAGACGAGAAGACGTTATTGGGTAATGTACTTAATGAGATAAATGTTTTGAAAAATCATGTTAATAGAGTACTTAATGTAAATGAAAATAATGGTAGAACAGAAAATACAAATAGGGTTGCTAGAGTTGATAATGTATCTCAGTATTCTGAACAAGACTTCCCGCAAAATCTTGTTCACAAGTCTGGATACAGACAACCTGATTGTAAATGTTTTGGTTGTGGTAGAAATTGTCCCACTAGAAAAATTTGCCCAGCTCGTGATTCCTGGTGTCACAACTGTTTTAGAGTCGGCCATTTTCAAAAGATTTGTAAATATAAGAATGTCAAAAAGTTAGAAATCATACATTTCATGACAAACACGACAAAGACAATAATGGTAACAGTGTGAAAGAAGTGAATGTAAGTGTTGATTCTATCAGTCATATAGAGCCAATTATGTCATTTTCCTTACCCATGGATACAAATTCAGTTTTGGTTCACATTAATGGTGAACAGGCTCATTAATAGACACAGGTGCTAGTGTTAGTTGCATTGCACAATGTTTCTTAAGTAAGGCTGGTTATGGTAATTCCATGCTTCAAAATTCCCCAATTAAGAAAGTAACAGGCGTTGGTGGTGAAACGCATGATGTGTTGGGTACGATCTTATTGCCAATTTCATTTAATGGGTTAAAATTAGAACACATGTTTTATGTATTTAGAAACCTTCATAGGCCTTTAATTATAGGTATAGATTTTATGAGGAAACACAAAGCTGTTATTGATCTAGACACCCAAAGCCTACATTTACATAACGGCGAAACTGAAGTATATTTAACACAAACTAATGTAGCATTGGTACGTGCAAATTCTAAATTTACTGTTCCCCCAGAATCGGAAATGAACATCTGTGTTAAAATTTCTAATACTGTAGGCAATTCTTTAGGCATTATCGAGCCTTCCCAAAATGTGCTAAGGTTAGGAATAGTGGGTGGGAAATCATTAGTAAATGTTAAAAATAAGCTGGCTAATATGCCAATTGTTAACCCCTCAAATGTAGATATTGTAATTCCCAAAGGTAAAGTGTTAGGTGTATTTTCTGACGATGACGTGAATTATGTACACACTTTTGACTCGACAAAGGACATTAACAGGCATACTGATGACAGGATGACACATGACAGTAGAACAAACAGACAAGGGCAGGAGAGAGAGCCAATAGAGTTTGACTTTGAGAATACAGATCTCACGGACAAGGAAAAAGAAATGTTTAAAGTATTTCTTCATCAAAACCACGATGTTTTTGCAACAAATTTGACTGAATTGGGGTTCACAAATGTTACTTCTCATCGGATAGAGACAGGCGATGCTCAACCAGTGTGCCAAAGATTCTGTAGACAATCTCCAGAGGTAAAGAGGGAAATGGAAAAACAAATAGATGAAATGTTGAAAGCAAAAATCATAGAGACAAGTGAATCTAGGTGGCAGTCCCCTGTGGTTATGGTTCGAAAGAAAAGTGGGGAATATCGGTTTGCAGTGGATTATAGGAAGATAAAGCAAGTTACAAAGCCTGAATTCTTTCCCCTCCCAAGACTGGACTATGTTTTCGATGCTCTGGGTGAAGGACAGGCTAATTTTTTCTCTACACTTGATCTCGCTAGTGGTTTTTGGCAAATCCCTATGGACAGTGAAACTGCCCATAAATCCACTTTTGTGGCCCATAATGGTGGAAACAGATGAGTTTTGGCCTGATGAATGGACCTTCCAATTTTCAAAGGTTAATGTGCCAAGTGCTGCGAAAAATGAATTTCAAGTATGCATTAGTGTATGTGGACGATATTCTGGTGTTCAGTAAGGATCTGTCGCAACATGTTCAACACCTTGATGCTATTTTCACTCAACTTCGAAAGGCTAACTTGACGTTGAAAGCAAGTAAATGTAAATTTGCTGCAAAAGAAGTTGTTTATCTTGGTCATGTATTGAGTAAAAATGGTGTTAAAGTAGACTCTGCAAAAACGGATGCAGTTAAAACATTTCCTGTACCCAAAACACAGCATGATGTGTGAAGTTTTATCGGATTATGTAATTATTACCATAGATTTGTAAAAGGTTTTTCACACATAGTAAATCCATTAAATGCATTGCTTAAAAAAGACACGGAATTTAATTGGACAGAGGAATGTCAGAAGGCATTTGATGGATTGAAAGACCGATTAGTTTCAGCCCCAATTTTGGCATTTCCTGACATGACAAAACCTTTCCTTTTAACAACAGATGCTTCAGGTTCAGCTATTAGTTATATTCTTGGACAGATGGATAGTGAAGGTAGAGAAAAGGTGGTTGCTTATGGTGGTCGTTCACTTAAGACTGGTGAAAAACGGTGATCAGTATCAGAATTAGAATGTTTAGCTGTTTTAGAAGGAATTAAAGCTTATATTTATCTGGCTAATAACAAATTTACAGTTTATACAGATCACAAGGCATTATCATATTTGCAAAAGGTTAAACACTCAACTGGTAGGTTATGTCATTGGGCAATTCTTCTTCAAGGATATTTGTTTGACATTAAGCACAGGCCAGGAAAAATCAACAGTAAAGCAGACTGCCTCTCACGACAGCCATATGAGGACAAAAACAATGACATCGAGACAGGTATTTTAGACAGTATACCCAGTCCAGCAGTAAATGGTGCAGGCAAGATGGAGACAAATTTGCAGTGTAATTTTAACTACTTTAATGGGAACAGGCAACAGGCAACATTTTTTATGGTAAGGTTCAAACAGAACCTCAGATAGGTGCAGTGATGTTGATCAGCTGTCAATGATTACAGATGCCAATGAATCAGTTATAGCCAAACTGCAGAATGAGTGCCTAGATTTCATACCAATTATTAAATATTTAGAGACCAGAGAATTGCCAGATGATGAAAAGATTGCTAAAAGAATTGTTTTAGACTCAGAACAATTTGTTTTATTGGATGGAGTACTGTACCATATGTATCAGCAAAGAACAAAACGCTTGCCACAAGACATGAGTTTTATCCAACAAACTGCACTTCCTCATGTTATTAGAAGAGATGCCATTATATCTTTTCATGATAGCAAAGCTGGTGGATGTCATCTCTGTTTGGAAAGAACTCATCATGCAATGAGACTCAAATACTATTGGCCCAGAATGTACCAAGAAATGGCGGATTACATTCGTTCCTGTGATGCATGTCAGCACAGTAAGTGAAATTTTCATGTCAAAAATGCTCCACTTACACCACTTCCAGTAGAAAGAGCATTTGATCGCTGGCATTTTGATATTTTGGGACCAATAACTACAACAACTGAAGGACACAAATATATTCTCGTCGTCGTCGAAAGTCTGTCAAAATGATGTGAAGCTTTCCCATTAAAAACACAAGCCTCAGAGATTCCAAGAGTAATGTACGAGGAAATATTCTGTTGCTATGGAGCTCCTCATACGTTGGTTTCAGATAGAGGAGCAAATTTCATGAGTAAATTGGTTCATGCAGTCTGTCAACTGTTCCAAGTTACTCGCCATTTTACGAGTGCATATCACCCCCAGACCAATTCTGCTTGTGAACGTTGGAACAGTGTAATTGCGCAATCATTGCAGATCTATGGAAATAAAGAACAAAACAACTGGCATAAACTTTTACCAAGTGTCATGATGGCATTCAGGATGAGTCCATCCACTCAGAGTACACAGCTGTCACCCTTCAGAGTCCTCTTTGGTCAGGAAATGAACTTGCCTTTTGATACTGCCGTGTTGCCTCAAGATAAACTACCAAAAGATGTACATCGGTATATAGAATAAATAACAGAGAAGTTGAAAATTGTCAGAACCATAGCCCAAGAAAATACAAAAGACGCTCAAGCTAAAAGTAAAGAAAATTATGACAAGAAGGCCAAAGAACCAAGTTGGGGATCTTGTACTCAAACACAACCTTTTTACACCGAAAGGGTTAAGTAGTAGTAAATTGCACAACAAATGTCAAGGACCATTCTTTATAACAGACCAAGGTCCAAATAACACATTCTATTTGAGAAATTATGAGTCAAACAAGGTGGTAAAAGGTCCATGCCATGCAAACAGACTCAAGCCATACAAAGATCCAGACGATAGAGGGACTGACCATATTCCAGGAAGTTTCACACAGACACAACAGACACAGCCAAGCAGTGAAGAAAATGGGACCACAAATGAAGAAAGTGCTAATCAGTCCAGTCGGTCCAAACCCCAAATGTTTCCAGTGGAAAAATTAATTAAAGTGAAATATATTAATGGACGAAAACATTATTTGGTTAAGTAGCAAGACGATAGGGTTAAAACTTTTGAACCAGAAGAAAATATTCCTTGATTGTTGATCAGAGAGTTTTCAATTCACAAGACACAGAGTGGGAAAAGACGTCGCAGACCACTGAACTTACTGAAGTAATTTTTTTTTAAATCTTGTATAGTATGAACTTGTTTGTAACACTTAAAAAATAAAATTTGTCTTTGTGTTTGATTTAGTTTGTTGTTTCTGAAGTCAAAAATTTACCCTGTTAAGAAAAAGAGAGGTGAAATGTGATTATTCAAGATTTATTTTATTTTATCTTATTTAGAAAAGGTGAATGCTTGACAAGACTTAGTTTAGTATCCATTTTCAATATTTAGTTTGTGTTTGTCTTGGAAGTTTGATTAAGACATAACAGAGTTGCACCAAGGAATTACACATTTTAGAATTCTCCAACGTTGTCTTTGGGGGACCAAAGTTTTTCAGGTCGGAGGGTATTGTTATAGAGTAGAAAATGAGAAAGTTTGAAGTAAATATTTGTCTATGTAAATCAGGTGTTTCCAATATTTTTTTGTATGAATTAAATTGTATTGTATAAGATTATTGATTATTGTTTAAGTCTATATTGAGAGCCGTGGGCATGCTTGGTGGAATTAACTGTTAGGGAATTATTTATCTGTTCAATTGCATTGACAGCTTGTATTATCAAACATTACTGGCAGTATTAATAGATTAGCTGTTAATACAATACATGAAATAGTCAATGACATGTTTGAAAGGTGAACATAACAAGCTACGTGGGTAGTTACCAATTAGCGTTTTTACAGGGTAACTGTTGTCACTGACACCTAGAGAAAGTATATAAGTTCTTACATGGCTGGGAAAAGTTACTCAGTTATGTAGGAATAAATATTCATTGTGTTTATATCTTTTCTCCAGGTAAGTGAATAGTTTGTGTAGAAAGTTTCATTACCAATTTTAATTTAATAAGTTAATCATGCTCCAGTTTATGTTTTGTTTTGCTGTAATGAGCAAGTTTCACTTAATTATCATCTGACCTACAATTAGATGACTGCATGTGGCTTTCTGTAATGGATAATCCTGTTATTTATATTTTATATCTTGTTGGAAGGAGCACTCTGTGTGACTTCCAACATGTGTAAAATGTAACTAATTAAAATGGCGTATTTACTCTTTGATTTAGAAATAAATAGATATTTTATGCATCACATAGTGGAGATGTTTTTAAGGAAGTTATAATACGCAATTATTTTGTTTGTCATATGTTGCATCACCTGGAATCAGCATCCCGTGCGATCTCCATCAGATGTAAAATGTCACAAATAGAATGACATGTGTCGGGTTTGGAATATTTTAATATTCAAATATTTTATATTACAAAATGGAGAGAATGGGGGTATGTTTTTGGTGTAATTATGATGAATACTTAGGACTTGGAGAATTTAGAATCTTGTTATGGACATTTTATATCTTGTTGGAAGGAGCACCCATTGTGGCTTCCAATAGATATAAAATGTCACTAACTACTTTAACATGTTTGTATTTCTGTTTAGAAGCCAGTACAGTTATTCGGTTGGCCTCACTGGGATATATATTTTGTAGGATTACACAAATAGTACGTCACATTTTGAAAGGAATGTTATTAGTTTATAGTCAAGAGTTTCGTGTAATTATCTGTTTATAATATGCTCAGATCTTAATGTTTTTATTGGGATGATGAAGTGGGATTTTACTCTGTCATGTAACATCCCGGCAGCTGCTAAGAATGACCTTAGCCAGTTGGGCTTACAGTTGTTTGTCTGTTGATCATGACAATAGACATGCATATGTTACATACAAGGAAGAACTTCCATGACACAAAGAAGTTAGTTTGGGTTGGGGAAAAATACATTTAACTACCAAATATTGGTACTTGTCTAACAAGGAATAAATGGTATTTATGGTTGAGATTTTAATGTAAAATATGTTGTTAATTAATGTGTATATATACTCAGTTATGTAGGAATAAATATTCATTGTGTTTATATTTTTCTCCAGATTCCCCATAAGTCCATGGAAACGTGTGCCATATAAGCGAGTTCCCCAAGTAGAGACTGCGTGCCCAGAAACCCAGGGGTTAAATCTGTAAGAGGTCCACACCCCACAAAGCAACTTGTAACAATGTCTAAAAAGTTTTGGAGATTTTTAAAGTTAGCGTTCAAGATGCAGCAATTAATGTTAAGTAGAGACAGAGATTTATTCATACTTGAAATTTCATCTTTAAATTCTCTTTGAGTAAAATACTTACAAACAGGATCAGAAATATTGAATGGAAGGGCGACCGTGTCTTGTTCATCAGAAGAAATAGCCTCGTTTAGTTTTGTGTTATTTGTTTGGATCTCATCCAGTGATATGGCATTAGCCATAGTTACTTAAAGTAGTGGAGAAAGCAACCAAGGGTCTCGACATTTTGGGATTACAATTTCTATTCTTGGTGTCCGTGCATTGGGTATTGATTAATAAATGAGTAAGTAAATGAAGGCGAAAAGCAGAGTCATAATTTTTGGTGATGTCAAGAAAAAATATAACACATATATACAACATTCGTGAAGATTGGAACTTCAGAGAAAATCCAACTGGTAAATGTTCATCATCAAAGGGTTGTTTCGACTTTGCTCCTCTTACAACACCAGGCTTATAGAGGTGTCTTTTCGGTTAAGGGCCACAGGAGATAAACCAGAGAGGGGACGGGAGAGGGTGAGAGTGGAGAGGGAGGAGAAAGCAAACCCAGTTATCCTACTTGAGGATGTGAATGCTCCACCACCCTATGCTGTCCAGCAATTGAGTCATCGTTTGCCAACAGCATAGTCGTCGCAATGAGTCTATATACCCCTTACCCAACGTGGATAGCAGACGACACTTTCAGAATTCATGAATGACTGAACCCTTTCACCTTCCGTCCCCCAAACACACCCCATGACCCATCATCGGAACGAGCTCTACGACCTCGCTCCGATGATGGGCCATACGCCACGTTCTCGAGACAAAAACTAAAAAAATGCAATAAATTTGGGTTGCGACTTTTATGAGTAGCGTTTGTTAGTTTTGGAAGAGACGTTTGGCAAAGGGTGAGTCTATTAATCTAGTCAATCAGGCGAGCGGAGCATTTGACCTGGTTAGTTGAGACCGTTTCTCGGAATTACGAGCACAGAAAATGAAGAAGGCAATTTATAAACATTCCGTGAATCGGGTGGTTATCAACACGGGTTTTAATTTGAAACGTTGAAAGTGTGATCAATCGTTCCAGTTGCATGGATAAGTAGATGTGCATAAAGGTATTGTATTTTAATTCGGCCCCATGTGGTGCCAGTGGCGCCACTTTTGTCGTTAGAGAATCGGTTTCCGACGAAAGCTCCTTGGGGTTTTAATTCGAAACGTTGAAAGTGTGTTCCAGTAGGATCTCCAGATGTGCATAAAGGTTTTGGATTTTTTATTCGGCTCCGTGTCGCACCCGTAGCGCCACTTTTGTCGTTAGAGAATCGATTTTCGGGGAAAGACTCCAAGAGGTTTTAATTCGGAACTTTGAAAGTGTGTTCATACATTCCAGTATGATATCTAGATGTGCATAAAGGTTCTGGATTTTTAATTCGGCTCCATGTCTGTAGCGCCACTTTTGTTGTTGGAGAATCGGTTTCCGGCGAAAGCTCATTGGGGTTTTAATTCGAAATGTTGAAATGTTTATCATATGTTCAGGTATGGTGTCTAGATGTGCATAAAGGTTTTAGATTTTTAATTCGGCCCCATGTGGCACTACTTGTGTCGTTAGATAATCAGTTTCCGGCTCCTGAAGGTTTTAAATCGAAATGCTTAAAGTGTGTTCAGGTGTGGTCTCTGTATGTGCATAAAGGTTCTGAATTTTGATCCGTCCCCATGTGGCTCCCGTCGTGCCACTTTTGTCGTTAGACAATTGATTTGCGGCAAAAGGCTCCTAGGGGTTTTAATTCGAACCATTGAAAGTGTGTTTCTAGATGTGCATAACGGTTTTGGATTTTTTTATTCGGCACCATGTGGAACCCAGCGACACATTTGTCATTGGAGAGTCAGTTTCCTGCGAAAGGCTCCATGAGGGTTTAATTCAGAACATTGAAAGTGTATTCACATGTTCGGGTAGGGTCTCTAGATGTGCATAAGGGTTTCAGATTTTAAATAATACCTTTTCATTTCTGTCTATGTCAAGCATTAACCAATAATCACGAATGTAAATTCGGGGATATACTTTTGTGTGTTTTGACCACAAATTACACCATCTAGTTCATCTTGATTTTTGACCATATTATTTCACTTACTGCTTGATTTGTTGTATTTACTTTTGATGTATGTGATTCCCACAGGGTCTAACTCCTCTTTGATATACATACCTACACCCCCTCCCCTTTTCTGGCCTTCTGACCGCCCCACTCCAATCAACACATACCCCTTGATATGGCCAGTCCTTTCACCCTATCTAATCCATATCTCACTATCAAATCAAGATTCTCGTCCCCCATCAAGATCTTAATTTCGCTCTCTTTTCTATAGAGACCCCGAATATTGCTGTACCCTATTTTGAAAACGCGTGAGTTCTCTGAGATATTATTCTTATCTCTTTGTGGGTCCTCTTTTTCTATCTTTTTAACATTTGGCCTTCTTATTTTGCTTTTGCATCCAACCTTTTCCCACCCACTCTGCTTTATGTCAAAAAGGGTTCTACTAACCGTAACATGTTCGTATCCAACGCCTCGTTTCCCTTTGGGCTAAGATGGAGACCATCCCTACCATATAACTCCAGTCTATCCCAGAATGTTCCCAATTGTCAATAAAAGGTACCCCAAGATCCCTGCAGTATATTTCTAATTCCTCCTTTACCCCAATAATTCTAGAGTTCCGTTCAACCCCTCCACCCATCACTAGAAGAAGCCCTGACACCACTGCAGTCGCATTCCTACTAACTTGGCGATCAAGTTCCTGTATATATCCATAAGCTGAACTGACTTTCTTTCTCTGATATTTTTTGTACTCACAAAAACCACCACCACTTGGTCTGACCCTGAACCCTTAACAATACCATCCACTCTATCATCAATGGATATCGCTGACTCAGAAGTGGGGACAACCCAGAGTTAAGAAAACTGTCCGAGAAAGAGCCATGATGGATTGTAACCAAAATTGGCGACAGGGTGTCAAAGCAAAGAGATCCTTGGATGGCCTGCGTGTAAAAGAGAAGCCTGGTTTTGAAGAGTATCTTGATGGCACCTTTGGGGAGAGGGTGGGGGTGCTATTTAAACTGAGATCGGTGTCGCTGAACCTTTGGGGGAAATGGGGTACGGGGTGTCACGAAACAGTTCGTTTCAGGGTGTTAGGAGAGGCGAGGCGTGGTGATAGTGAGGTATTTGGAGCACTGTGTTAATCGAGGCCTTCTTTCCTAAGAACCGTGACAAATCAGCGGCCGACCAAAGTGTTGTTATATTATTATTTGCACATCTTTGTGTACAGTGATTACACGATGCCTCATAATTTACTTCCTAGATCCACGCCTTCAGGCTTTTGCCACTTCGCCCCCTCCATGTCTGGTCATATGTTTTTAAACATATAGAAAAGCCATAAATACATTTTTCTTATCTGTTTTAATTGATACTATCTGTTGAAGAAGTGTGAAAATATCATCAGCGACTTCTCTTCCTTCTTGAAAATATTTAGTTATATAATATATGGTTTTCCTCATGAGCTTCTTCTCTTTGACCACCTTCACTAGTCGGACTGCCTACCATACAGTACCTTATACAATACTTGATAAGTACAGTGGAACCCAGTTAATTGAATAGCCACTCTGCTTGTGAAAATTATTCAGTGGACAGGAGTATTTAATTAACAAAGATTTGATCACTTTACTGAATTCTAGAGATAACCTGAGCATTTAATCTTATATCTTGTTTGACAGAGCTCATTTAGCTGTGTCAAACAAGATATAATAGATCAACTGCATTTAATGGCTGCATCGAAGCAAAATACGCCTATACACGTGAGGAATGTGGTGACGGTCAGGGTAATTTCTCGACATATAAGATTTTTATTCGATAAACAGGATGTTAATATATAACCTGCATTCAATTAACAGGTCAAATTCGTACTGAAGCAATGGTAGATGGTTTTGTATTTGGAAATTATATTCGATTAACAGATTTATTCAATTAAGAGATACCCAATTAAGTGGGCTTAACTCAACTAGATGGTGGCTTCCCCAAGTCCGTTTCGGTGATTTTAGGTGTTTTTTTGCGAACGCATCCTCAGAACATACCCCATCTCTATTATAAGCCTTTCAGACTCATAGCAACCACGTTCTACCGTAGAACACAAAATGGCGGCCTCCAGTAAACAAAATGGGCGATGGAAACACGTGTTACCCTAACAACATGCGCTGTGCATGCGCACTAAGACCACGTATCACAAATTCACTATGGGGATGACGTGACAAGATGGTCGCTCGGGCGGGCTACCGTGCCAGCCAAACACGACGTACCTAGGTCACGTGGTGTCACTTCCGAGGGCCTCTGCCGTTGCATCTCGGAGTTCATCCAATATGGCCCGTTTACCATATCTCCTACTACTGTCTTATATATGTTACCCTCAGGAATGTTGGAAGCAAAAATTGTAAGAAGGGGGAAATGAGCGCCGATCACGCGAACAGGGACGCTCACAACAAAGGCTTGTGCTCCCTTCCGGTTAAGGACAAGGCAGGCTGTTGTTCTCTTTCCAGTCCTCTTCCAGGCCCCTGGCTGTGCGCTTTTTTTCTATTCTTCATGAACCTCTTGTGTTTCATTGTCAAGTTGAACAGTGACATCACTTTTTATGAATTCTTTCGGAATTTCCTTCTCGATCTCTAATTTTCTGTTCGGTGGTTCAGAAATCACTTTTTACTTCATCAAAAACATGTAGACACAACATGAGGGGTGGGTGGGTGATCTAAGTGTGTAAGTGTGTCAAAAATGTGTTTTCTCAGATTATATATTTTTTCCCTTCATATTTATGACTTAGTTTTTGTCCCAAATAAGCTCTGACTGATACGAATCAGTCCTACTTTGTATGAATCATTGCGAATAGTTTTCACACTTATATGCAAGTAAAATATGGCAGTATTCCACTGAACCAGTGTTAAGACGGGGACTGGTGTTGGTTGGAAAGCGGGAATAATGTGAAAAACAGTTTTTGAAAATGCACATGCAGATAATAATTTATTTAGTCCTTTTGCCTTCTGTCTCAAAAGAATCCAGCATCACATTTACAGAATGTTAAATAAACTAAATAACACCATATTTGGTGACTTAATCATCTATGGTTCACTTCTGTCATTGACCATGTTTTGCCTTCTCATCCAAAATGTCCACAGTATTTTACCAAATTTCCGTTCAAAGATACAAATACCCCTCGGGCTCCATTATGGAGAACTGGGTGATATTTTGATATTTGTCATATTTAATGCAACAGTAATGATGGGAATGAACGGGAATTAAAACCATTTGGGAGAAGTAATTTCATCACATGGCAATAAAAACAAGGATTAGGCTTGTTATTGTCGGTCCTTCTAAATACCAAGAAGAAACCAGAAGTAAAAAATAAAGATACAATACAATTTTAAATGCTTTATTTACTTACCAGGTGTGTGTACTGAACTATATAATCTACATTTAACGACATTTGATGTATAAAAGTCCAAAAATACCGCCTAAGATGTAACTCGCGACCCAGAAAATTACTTCTTGGTCTTTAGTAGGTAAGCGCTGGAGCTTCGTTTATCATTGACAGTGTTATTTATTTATTTATTTATTTATTGATATTTAAGGTCACATATTTATGCACAACGGCTAATCATGACCGTGACAGTTTTACGGGTTGAGGAAGCCGGAGTACCCAGAGAGAACCACCGAGCAACGACGAGCAGCTGCCAGCTCCCCAACATCGTAACTCCGCACTGCAGCACAGGCAGGGTTAGATTGGTTGAAGACATGCGTACCATCGACGTGCAGTACGCCTTAGTACACGGCGTCATCATGCCCCCACGCGGGCAATGGAGATGAAGTGTCTTGCCCAAGGACACAACGCGGTTGCCGCAGGTGGGATTCGAACCGAGGACCTCTCGGCTTGCAGCCTGCACCTCTACCTACTGAGCCACCGCGCTCCCCGTTGACAGTGTTATTGAACAGTGTTAATTGGCTTATCAGTTTGTTTCACACCTAATATGCGGTGATCAAAGCAGGTTTGCAGGGACTGCGCGCTCGCGCATGCTTAAAGTTTTAGGAGAAAGCTCATCAATATACTCAAATTCCTCTCATTAGCCCTGCTCTGGACGAGGACTTCATTGCTTGTGCCAAGTCGGGGGGGGGGGGGGGGTAGAAGTTGTTATTCTTCTGCTTGGACTATGCATGGCATATCCTCGGTTATAGGTCGACCGGTCAAATCGGTGTATCCGACAACGAATGGACCCAATGATATGAACATAGGCATATTAAATACTATGTTCAATCCCCGGTTTGGATCTCGTCGATCCACCCCAGTTTCTATTCTTTGGACTGGAAGGTCTCCAGATGGCAGGGATTCTTCGGTTCCAAAACCATTTCGTGCCGACATTGTCCGTGCCCGATGCCATCCATGTAGTTCCAGATGATGAAATGCCCTCGAGAACGTACGAGTGCTCGAGTTCTGTCGATTGTGAGTTGTCTGTTAGTGGTCCTGAAGATTCTGATAGTTTAGTTGGTTCTGTCGATTGTGAGTTGTCTGCTAGTGGTCCTGGATATTCAGATAGTTTAGTTGGTTCTGTCGATTGTGAGTTCTCTGCTAGTAGTCCTGGAGATTCAGATAGTTCGGCTGGTTCTGACAACTCAGATGGTTCGAGCTCTGTCGATGATACAAGTTTTCTTAAAAAAAATAATGAGCAGTAGTTACAGACACTGCAAGCAGTAGTGACTAGTCACAGACACGGCAAGAAAAGCAAGCAGAGATGTTGTAACAAAAAAAAAAACTTGCAAAATGAAATTTATTAATAATCAGTCGTCATAGACACTGCTAGAAAGCAACAAAAAAATCATGAGCTGTAGTCACAGACACTGCAAGAAAGCAACCAAACATGTTGCACAGAAAATCATGGTTGCAACAAAAAATTCTAATTCTGCCAAACATTGTCTGTCAATCCCAAGCCCGGATAAAAAGCAGAGGGGAGTTAGAACTCTGATGCTGCCAGACATTGTCTGCTCGTCCCAAGCCCGGATAAAAAGCAGGGGAGAGTTATAACTCTAGTGCTGTCAAACATTGTCTGCCAGTCCCAAGCCCGGATAAAAGCAGAGGGGGGTTAGAACTCTAATGCTGCCAGACAGCGTCTGTCGGTCCCAAGCCCGGATAAAAGGGATAAAGGGGAGTTTTTACTTAAAAAAACCTCTCAATTTCTGTCGGTCCCCAGCCCAGATGAAAACAGAGGGAAGTTTCTATTGACAGCCAGGTCAGACACCAAGCTGCTTAATTAACATAGTAAACACTAAGAAGCAAACCAAGCTGCAGTGCTAACATACTAAAGATCAAGAAGTAATGTTCTGGCTCGCTCGTTACATGTTAGGCGATATTTCGGGCCTTTTATACATCAAATGTCGTTAAATGTGAATTATATAGTCTAGCACACACCCATAGTAAGTAAATAAAGCATTAAAAAGGGTATTGTATCTTTATTTTTTTACTTCTTGATTCTTCTCGGTGTTTAGTGGACCCGTTATAAAAAGACAATCAAATCCATTGACATTTGTTCAAGTTATCGCGTTTACGAACTGAACACAGTCAAAAAGCAACTAATTAAGGACAGTAACTCAGCTCATTATGGCTGAACCGTGCCAGTTTTAGAATTCAAGGAAAACATTGTTAAGAAAGTTTCACATTCCAAACACTGACGCCCACCCACCTGCTCGCCCATCCGCGCACCGACTTCATTAAACGATGGGTCGATTGTTTTTTAAATCGTCCAATAATTGAAACCGTACTCAAAGTGAGCAAAAAAATCGAGTCTCTATGGGAATCTCTATGGCTCACACAGAGAATGAGCAACAAACAATGTACCAGAATGTGTAAGTGCATAGTATGGTCACACATTCCAACACCTTAGAGGAAATGCGTGTTCAGGTCCTGTGCCCAATACTACCCATCATCTCAAAAGGGAATAAAGAGACATCACTGTAGATGGTCTGATCTTGTGGATACTGCTGCAGCTCAGCAGCCTACAATGTCTCAAATGCCTCTTCAAACGCATCAGCCATTGCGATAAATAATAAGTGAAAATAATTAGGGTGAGTCTTTCTGTTCTTTGTCTCGCTTTCCCAGTTCTGAAATAGAGTTATCTAGCTAAATTAATGTAATCCCTCATTCCAAACAAAAAATTTAAGCAAATCATCCCACAGTTTGAGGTAACCTATATGTTCACATTCATTAACAAACTTCGTTACTCATAGCTTTGCATTATTTGTATTAATATGGGTTATGTAAAACAAGAACATGGAAACTGCCCTGGGTATACACCACCCCAATATGGCATAGCGTCCAAAATTTCATTATCCATGCTTCGTAGGACAGACAGATAATTTCATTATGAAAAAAGTTGCCACAACTCATTTGCAGAATTTGCACAGGACTGGTATTCATCTTGGAAAATTCCAGCAATTTGCGTACTCTGTGATTTTCGTATCCACGTCAGCATGCTAAAGTTTAAAGGAGGGGTGGGTGTCAAAAAAACTTATGGAAAAATTATAGGTAGGGGTTGGTGGGACTGAAAAATGTGGAAAACGAAACATGCTACGTTGTGTCTGCAAGATCTTTTCCCTATAGTCTCACTCCCACCCCCTTCTGTTTCAGCTTCCCTGCGTTTAGAGAGCTATACAAAGATTCTCCTACCTTGTTACTCGGCTCTGGTGTTATCCACGAACTGCCTCATCGCCTATTATTTGCCATTTTCAATTACTTGGTTCATTCTGTTGCGATGCGATCCCAATCGTCTACATATCCGCCCTCTTCCTTAATACTTTGTGAATGTTGTTTCCTTGGGTTTGTTTGATTTTTACCTTTTTCTAAAAATACTTTTGAACTTAACCCTTGTCAATCTTGTGTTTCTTTTGGGATTTCAATTTCGCCCCTTTGACTGCTTTTGGTGCCTAATCAAAATAACTTTTTTCTCGTACTTGTTCATATTATTTTCAGTTCCTGGCATTTCCATCAACACATTCAGTTTCCTACTTCTGAATATTGAGCATTTTACCTTCTCATCCTCGAAATGATCATTCACTCTATACCCTATAGTCTGTTAGCATCCTTAATTCTGTCTATACTTCTCTTCACACTCTGTCGGGCTGATCTCTTTGGCATCTTCCAAGTGCACATCCTCAATTGCAATTGCGAAACTAGAACTGTTTTAAAATTATTTTTTTAGTACTGAAAACAACCATTACCATCTGTAGATGTAAGCAATGTTTGTATTGGAGAACACATGTAACAAGGATTTGGTACGTCTTTTAGTAACAATAATTGGGGGTTTAATATCCAGAAATGATGGACCAGTCGAGAAAGAGTGTTAATACGGAACTACTCACTAGAAAGCCTTCGACCTAAAAGAAGGGTGGGTGTCCCAAGAAAGATATTTGTCAGGAATATGGTTATGGATGATTGTAATCAAAAACTGGAGAGCATGGATATAAGCGAAAATATCATGGGACAGGACGCGGAATAAAATGAAGCCAGCTTTTAGGAATACCCAGATCTATTGCCGATTGGGATCACTGCTATTCGAACTGAGGTCAAGGTCAATTGGGCTTGGGGAAATTGTAAAAGACCGATCGAAATAAGGAGTAGAAATTGTGTACCTTTGGTTGTATCGAAACCTTGGAATATTTTCTACTTGGCTGTCCAAACTATCAGTCGAATAAAAATAAAATTCGCTGGAGTTATAATAATGTAAAACATAGGATGGGATTGGGGGGGGGGGGGGGGTGACAGGTGGGTATGTGGGGAACATAAGAGATAGGTTGGTGTGCCTCTTGTTAAACTCGAAACGGCGGAAGTTCAAAATACCATTTAATCGTTCCATTCGTTACTGGGTGCTGGGGGAGAGGGGGCGAAGGGGGTGGGTGGTATCGTTTGGGAGGTGACAATATATATATGCCATATGTTGTAAAAATAAAAATTCATAGACATTGTCTCATTCAAACGCTATGAGGCTAAACAACAACAGTTTAAACTTTAGTTTACATGTACTTCTTCGAACTTAAAAAAATATTGTTACTTTTTTTCGGTATATTTTTTTTCATGTAAAAAGTGGGTCTATGGGTCTATCTTTGTTTTTTTTTCAACCTCGAAAAAAAATAAAAATATGTGCAGAAAACTTCTCATTGGTGTTTGTCACCGCTCTCCCTATTTTTTCATCAAACTCTCTCAAAATATTCACTGATAATTATCATATCAGAATGACTCACTTTTGGACATTCCACTTGAACTGATACAGGCATTTGTTACAGAGAGTGAACTGTGCTATTATTTTGCGTAAAGGAACTTTAAAATTTTGTAAACACACGTAATTAATTTTCAACTTAGATTTTTGTAAATGAAAATATAAAACCACAGAACTTTGAAATATATTATGAGGTTAAAATGATATGCGTGGAAGAGCCGAAGTGACTTGAGACCACTTGACTTAGGTCGAGGTGATTTGGGTAAAAAAAAAGATTTCGATTTGGTTGACATTCAAGGAAGATCAACACTCGCCGTTCTCACAGCTCTGAAACAAATTCCTCCGTCCACCGAATGTTTGAAGCGGCAAGTTCAAAGGTAAATAAAACAATGAAAGTGATACAGAAAATTACTTTCATTAATTTATTGTCCATCGTTTTTGTTTTCTGACAAAAAATTCATCTGTTCAAAAAGTAACACGCTCCTCACCTTTTACTGAACCAAAGCATTTTGAATATTGCAATTTGCATCAATCCAGGGCAGAGGCAGGATGCTCATAATACCCGCATAAAGACCGATCAGTGACAGGTTCACAATCACACTCACAGTAATCGTACAAACAATTTAAATTTTTTAAGGTCAAAAGGAACGGGTGAATTTCCCCGGAGACAAAAATAAAAGGGTTCCAAAACAAGTTAAACGATTTTCGTACAAACAATGACAATCAATTATACTATTTTGATCTAAAAAAAAATATTTTGAGTACGGAACTGAGGTGTTAAACTGAAGTGAAAAGTAATTTTATTGTTGAAAATCAACTTTTGAAATGCAAATCTCACTACATTCTACAACAAAAGAACTGAAAATTCACATATGGGTCTCTTAAATATTTGAAACCAAAATTAATTCGAAACATATATCTATAGGAATCCTGGACTTTTTGCCAAAAACACATTTCGCCGGAACATCAAATTTTGAAAAAAGACACTTCGCCGAAGTTTTTTTTAAGTAACAAAATGTAACTTTATCTTACCACCCCACAAATATCCTAATAATTTCTTACTGACGATCACAATATTTTTTTTATAAAATGAAGTAAAATCTGTCTATATCGGTGATTTTCGTCAATCAACAACAGTAAGGTTTACAGTTGGCACTCTGCATGGTATGTGCCCATATTTAGGACATACATAGTTGAAATGTTCTGTATGTCTTCATAGGCGTAGCTGGCTGGTGTTTCTCAACTCTGATATTTCTATCATAAGAAAGAAACAAGTATAAAGTGTGTGTTTGTGTCACCTTCAAAAATATAAACCGATTCATGACATAAGAATTGTTTGAGTAATTGGTTATTTTAAGTAAAATTATTGTGTGTGGCACCTCAAAATGTGTTTTTTACTGTTTTGTATAGTTTGAAAAAAATGTTCTTGAACTGTGGTTGTTTTTTTTAGTATTTGCAAACATGTTGTTTGAAACATTTGATATAAAAATAATATGAAATATACTTGTTTACGTAGTGTTATTGTTTGTTTCTTCCTTAAAACACTAAAAGGGGGCGCGGTGGCGTTGCGGTAACCGGTTCTCATCAGACCACCGGAGTTAAGCAACGTCGAGTCTGGTTAGTCCTTGGATGGGTGACCGTCTGAGCGATCGATTCAGACTCCCGTGCTGTGTCCTTGGGCAAGGCACTTAACCACCACTGTCCGCATGGGGGCACGTTGACGCTGTGTACTGAGGCATACTGCAAGTTGATGGTGCGCATGTCTTCGACCAATGTAACCCTGCCTGTGCTGCAGTGCGGAGTTACGATGTTGGGAGCTGGCAGCTGCTCGTCATTGCTCGGTGGTTCTCTCTGGGTACTCCGGCTTCCTCCACCCGTAAAACTGTCATGGTCATGATTAGCCATTGTGCATAAGTATGTCACCTTGAACACCAATAAAACACTAATAAAAAAAAATACTTTGCCATAAATATAAGACATTTCGTCGGAAAATTTACTTACGGCGAACTGTCTGATATTTTCTGGCAACTAGTCTTTTTTTGCAGCACAGTGTCCAAAGTTCCAGCAAAACATCCAAAATTCTGGCGAGCTGTCCAGCTTTTCATGGCGAGATGTCCAAAAGTTCGGCGAACTGTCCTAAATTTTCTTCCGGCAAAAAGTACTTTTGGCAAAAAGTCCAGACCCCATCTGTAGCACTACCGACAAATGAACTCTGAGGTGCTTTTTAAATTAATTAAAACTTGTTTTTTAATGTCAATTCCAAAACATTTTTCTAGCATCAACACCAAGACGTGCCACCTTAAAACAAAAATAGCACATGCAAGGTGTACAGAATGCCTTGGCTGATGTATTTGTGGAAGAAAAACATGAATGTTTGTTGACACTGATTGCTAAATTCAAACTTTCAGCACTGATAGAGTTGTACAAAGTTTAACCTTCTAATGCAATAACAATACAAGACACAACTGACCGGTCAAGGATACAGACACTAATTGTTTTTTCTCTAACACTGGATGGACATGCACTGTTCAGTTGATAGTAAGTAGGGCTGTCACGATTTTTGAATTTAGGAATCTATCAATCATCGCAAATAATTGATAATAATCGATTAAATGTACCTAGATGACCCCCTCTCCCTCTTTGAAGTCATTAAAAATGGAGTTCAAGTCAGTTGACCTACCTCAAGTAAACAATGAAGATGATCCTCTTTTTGGTACATTCAAAGCTTTGATGTTCTGAACGTTTGAACCGTCTGTGTAATAATCAATTCGCAAGTTCGCAACTGCAGACCAGTCTTGATTATTACACTGACAGTTCAAAAGTTCAGAACATCAAAGCTTTGAATGTACATAAAAGACAAATGCTTCTAACAGCTTCTTGAGGTTTAACGTCGATGTTCTTAACCCTTTACCTTTAGAAACAATAGTTTTTTCAGCAAAGTTTCTTTTAATTATTAAACGTCTAAAACAGGGTAAAATTTACCGATTAATCAACAATGAAAAATACTAATCGATTTTGCTGTAACCGATCAACAATCGATTAATTAATCATGACAGCCCTAATGGTAAGCAGAGCTAATGAAAAGTGTATGGGGAAACAGGAAGAATCGGCCTTGGGAAGAATCGGCCTTGGGAAGATTCGGCGCCGGTATTTGTCGGTTATCTGGCAGTGGTTTTATGGCTTTGACTTAATAGTGAATTACAGTTCTATTAGAAATAAATTGTAGTATCATTGAACCAAATTATTTTGTATTTATCGTTCATTGAAAGTGGGCTTGTTGCCTGCTATCATTAAGGGATAAATATAAAATTTAAAACTTTAGTACGCATATATTGCTGTTTATTCTTGGCAAATAGGCCCTATATAACATTTTATCGTCTTGAAGGACAGCTTGTTTCTTGTGGAACAGTATGGGATATAGATATACAAATTAAAACAAGATGGTTACATCAATATCACTTTTTAAAAAAAAACACTCTCAGGTGAGAAGATTCGGACCCCTAAATGTGCCGAAGTGAGAAGACTCGGCTGAGAAGATTCGGCCCTTTTTGGGCCCGAATCTTCCCAGCTGAATCTTCTTGGCCAAATCTTCCCAAGGCATCAATATAATTCGTGTACATTTAATTTGAATTTATAGAATATCAGAGGTGGGAATTTCAAAGTAAACAAAATTCCCTTACTTACACGTATATAGCACCTTAGGTGCAAAAAAAAGTTAGATTTGTTCACTTTTGTAATTTCCACCTCTGATATCCTATAAATTCAAATTAAATATACACAAATTACACATCAAAATAAAGGTTGGGATGTATAGAACACAAAAAATATATGAAATCAACTCATAGAGTTGACAGCAGGCACCAATGGTTCCTGGAAGTCTGCTACCGTATTCGTACCAAAACTACTAATAAAATAATATTTCCGGAGGATAACTTATGGCCGAAATGTGCTTCAGATATTCAAGAACAAAGCTAGGCATTCAAAACACTTTATGATGCAGCAATAGGACTGCATTTGTGAAAAGGACAACACTGTCTGCATTTTTTTATTGATGGATTCCATCTTTGACATACATGTGCAAATCACTCGATATGAGACATGTCAACAGTTACCTGTGCCGGTACCTGTGCCGTTATCAGTACTGGCAGTTCCCTCATGCCCCAAATGGCTCTGGTACTAAAACTTTTGCTCCACCGGTACTGGGACAAAATTATTTTATGGGGAAATTCCTAACTGAACGAGGGTAAACAGGCTGATAATCGTGTATGGCAAACTTGCACAACACACTTTTAACTTATTTGTGAGTAAACATATCAAAACTCTCTACAGATGCATCTTCTGTCTGCACCACTATCCTGTTAAGGCTGACCATTTTGACTTTTCAAACGTCACATCAAACTACTTAAAAGACATTATTCTGTGGAGACATCAAAGTATTCATAAAGCACGATCTTCGTGCTCTATGATTACTTTGATGTCGCCGCAGAATAACTGACGATGCCATGTTTCTCTTGCGATCTTGGGGCAGCTTAAATGTCAATTTCTCCCATCTGATTGCGATATGTCATCCAATTGTTGATTTGTCCCGATACTGGTACCGCTTTTGGCGGAACAGGTTCTGTTCCGTCCCAGTACTGGTTATGTTGGTTCTGACGGTACTTTGACATGCCTGCTCGATACCATGAATTTCCATCAAAAAACAAAATCGTAATTCTAAGAAACTCCCAACAGGTGTCATAATACCTTGCAAGTAATATGGCAACTGTGCAGTCTCCATATAATAACAGTATGCAGTATTAAAGCGGTCTTTCTCATTTGATTTTAGACAACATTGTATATGGATGATTTTTGGTCCGATGACCTTGACCGAAACTCTAAATAAACCAGCAATGTACACAAAGCCGATAGTTTTGGAATTTACCCCCTGCATCTCTGTCGCTGTGTTTTGAACAATTTTGGATGTCCTACCTCTGTTCTTGGATATCTGAAGCACATTTGGCCACAAGCTGTGTTCCTGAAAACTCTGCATGATTTCATATATGTTTCGTATTCTATACATCTCTACTTTCATTTTGATGTATAATTTGTGTATATCTAATTTGAATTTATGGAATATCAGAGGTGGTAATTTCAAAGTAAACAAATTTCCCTTACCTATATAGAACCTTAAGGTGCTATATAAGTAAGAGAAATTTGTTTACTTTGAAATTCCCACCTTTGATATTCCATAAATTCAAATTAAATATACACAAATTGTACATCAAAATGAAGGTTGTGATGTAAAGAACACAAAAAATATATGCAATCAACTCACAGAGTTGACAACAGGCACCAATGGTTCCTGGAATCTGTTACCATATTCGTACCAGAACTGATAATAAATAATATTTCAGGAGAACAACTCATGGCCAAGCGTGCTTCATGGCCACAGAAACTAATAGGAAATTTGTTTGAAAAATCAGTGCTATAAAAATAAATTTGAAGTGTACTTAACTTGCATTTTTTGTGAAATTCATACAATTTGGATCTCTTGTAAAACAAGGGGATCAAATTTAACTAGTTGTGGTACATATTTTCCTCACAACAGACAATTCAAGCTTGTTCAAATCAGTATTGCCCTGCAGTTTTGCCTTTAAGCTCCCATTCAAAGGTCAGAACTGTGTTTTGGCTTCAACATTGCCTAGTTAGTATGGATTGTGCTCTACAATAGCTCCAGTTCCACATTTCCTGGGGTTTTCCCCTCCTATTTATTGGAGCTGAAATGGTTAACCGATTAATCAATTAACAATGATCAGTATCTTGATTGATCAAAAAAGTAATTGATCGGTTAACTGTTACTTTTGAACTACTGTATTATATGGGTTAACAAAGGAACAAACTTGCTCCAAAACAGACAAACATTGTCACACTGACAATGAGAGACAGGCTAAAGCATGCAAGTTACATACTGACATACTTGTTCACTTGCTTAATCATTATACTGTGTCAATAGCTGGAAATGGACATTCTTAGCCCTTTACCCAATACAGTTAGTAGACGATACTTGCAAAATATATTCTTGAATTACCAAAAATTTTCAATTTTTGTCTCAAACACATAGCTTATGACCCCTCATTGAAAGTTTGAAACGAGCTAAATGAGCTCATTCCAATGAGGGGTCATAAGCTATGTGAACATTATATAGTGAAACCTGCTAACAGGTTACGATGTAAGCTGTTTATTTCCAGGCATGCACTTTTAGCTCACCTGACTGAAAGTTAGGCGAGTTATAGTGATCACTCACCATCCATCGTCCATGAACATGCTGTTTGTGTTTTCTCCTCCAAAACTGCTGAACCGATTCAAGTGAAATTTGAGATAATTTTTTGTTATGACATCGCATTTTGATTTTGTTCAAATCAAATTGCCTCGCTCTTCGGTAGGGCCACGTCCAAAAAGTGTGCTTAAATCTTAAAAAATCTTCTTATGAACCAGCAGTAGCAGAGACTTGATATTTGATGTGTAGCTTCCTTTTGAGGTGTAGACTCAGATTTGTTCAAGAGAAGTTCGAGGAGCTATACATGTATTTGCCGTCGTTATGGGAGGGACAAGAATTTTCGCCCCGCCCAAAATTTCTATTTTCCAAACCGAGAGGCTGATTTGAACCAAATTTGATATGAGGGCTTATTGGGTCATAAGTACTTACGATGTAAGCTGTTTATTTCCAGGCATGCACTTTTAGCTCACCTGACTGAAAGTTAGGCGAGTTATAGTGATCACTCACCATCCATCGTCCATGAACATGCTGTTTGCGTTTTCTCCTCCAAAACTGCTGAACCGATTCAAGTGAAATTTGAGATAATTTTTTGTTATGACATCGCATTTTGATTTTGTTCAAATCAAATTGCCTCGCTCTTCGGTAGAGCCACATCCAAAAAGTGTGCTTAAATCTTGAAAAATCTTCTTATGAACCAGCAGTAGCAGAGACTTGATATTTGATGTGTAGCTTCCTTTTGAGGTGTAGACTCAGATTTGTTCAAGAGAAGTTCGAGGAGCTATACATGTATTTGCCGTCGTTATGGGAGGGACAAGAATTTTCGCCCCGCCCAAAATTTCTATTTTCCAAACCGAGAGGCTGATTTGAACCAAATTTGATATGAGGGCTTATTGGGTCATAAGTACTTACGATGTAAGCTGTTTATTTCCAGGCATGCACTTTTAGCTCACCTGACTGAAAGTTAGGCGAGTTATAGTGATCACTCACCATCCATCGTCCATGAACATGCTGTTTGCGTTTTCTCCTTCAAAACTGCTGAACCGATTCAAGTGAAATTTGAGATAATTTTTTGTTATGACATCGCATTTTGATTTTGTTCAAATCAAATTGCCTCGCTCTTCGGTAGGGCCACGTCCAAAAAGTGTGCTTAAATCTTAAAAAATCTTCTTATGAACCAGCAGTAGCAGAGACTTGATATTTGATGTGTAGCTTCCTTTTGAGGTGTAGACTCAGATTTGTTCAAGAGAAGTTCGAGGAGCTATACATGTATTTGCCGTCGTTATGGGAGGGACAAGAATTTTCGCCCCGCCCAAAATTTCTATTTTCCAAACCGAGAGGCTGATTTGAACCAAATTTGATATGAGGGCTTATTGGGTCATAAGTACTTAATTTATGCCCCCTCCCCCCCCCCCCCCCCCAAATTTTCCCATCGCCCCATTGGGACTGCAGAAGCTAAAAATAGAACAAATTTAAAACACCCATATCACCAAAACTACATGGCACTGAGAATTCTTATTTGGTGTGAATCTTCCTTAGTACCATCAGAATGGAATGGTAAAATTAAAAAAAACTGCTATCGGTTTTATCATAGGGCACTTTTTCGGGACTTTTGAAAAAGTGCTGAGTCAGCATTTTTTAACACCGTGGGTAATGGGAAAAACATTTGACTACTTTTCTCCCAAACCACTGCTCAAAAAGCTTTCAAATTTCACATATAGCATCTTTGAAGATTGTTTCACATGTTTATTGAAATCAAATCCCTGGGTCCATATTTGGGCTCTCTATGGGAGCCCAAATGTTTAAATTAGTGCAGTATGAGGAATATTCTTTAAAAATCTTCTTCTTCAGATCCACCAATCAGAATCTTTTGATATTTGGCATGCAGCATCCTTGGGGGGTGGGGGTGGGTGGGATTCAAGTTTGTTCAAGCCAAGACCCTGGGTTCATATTTGGTCTCACTGTGGGAGCCTGAATTATAACTTAGTTAAAAGTGAGGAAGTTTCTTTAAAAATCTTCTTCACTCTTCAGATCCAGCAGTCGGAATGATTTGATATTTGGTATGCAGCATCCTTGGGTGGGTGAGATTCAAGTTTGTTCAAGCCAAGTCCCTGGGTTCATATTTGGGCTCACTGTGAGAGCCCAAATTATAACTTAGTTCAAAATGAGGAATTTTTTTCAAAAACCTCTTTTTCAGATCGAACAGTCGGAATGTTTTGATATTTGGTATGCAGCATCCTTAGGTGGATGAGATTCAAGTTTGTTCAAGCCAAGACCCTGGGTTGATATTTGGGCTTCCTGTGGGAGCCCGAATTATTACTTAGTTCAATATGAGGAATATTCTTTAAAAACCTTCTTTTTTTTAGATCCACTGGTCAGAATTTTTGGATATTTGGTATAAGCTTTTGTTAAGAGGGGCAGATGCAACTTGTTCAAATCAATACCCTGGGTTGATATTTAGGGTCCCATGTCAGGTGAGCGCCCTCAAGCCCCCTGGGGCCTCTTGTTTAATTTTGACCTTGGTGTGCAGGGGGTTAAGGATTAACAGGACTGATTTCCAGTCTATGTTTATGTTATTCTTTTTTACACTGCAGAAATGGCTAACAAGGAAAATACAAATGTTGCTGAAATGTTCAGCAAAATGGGAGAAAAGCTTGGATGGTTTGACTATGGGGATGTCAATTCTGCCATTAAATCTGTAAGTATTAGTATTGTTAAAAAGATTCATTAGATACATGTACATGTAACAGTTCCTTTTATCTACAGGTTGAACATTATTTTCAGTTTGCAGATACATTCCAGTACATTACCATTGATACAGCCATGTAATATGCTGGGATTATAGAACAAAGGGCATTTGTGTCCCAGGGAAAATGTTTGTGTGCAGTACATTTGGAATGGATTAAACCCAGAGAGAGATCCAACCCAAGTGATGACTCAAATTCTCTGAAAAAGCACAAGAGACATTTCAGATCTCAATATAGCTGGGACGTCAGCAAAAAATTAGTGCTGAAACGATTAATGGGCTAATCAGTTTATGGTTCGGTTATTGCTGTTACCGGTTACGATTTTTGCTGTTGGTTAACCGTTTGCATGTATTTGGAGTCAGATCATGCCATGTGTTGTTGTGTTGGTTGCTTTCAGAAGACTCCTTTAATAAGGGTTAATGTTTTTATCACCTTACTGACCCACCAGTAAACACATTGTTGCCAAAAGCCCTGTCCCCAAGTTTACTGGGTACAATTCTATGGGGTTGCAGTTGCACCTGTGTTTTCATGTAGGCCCATCCCCAGGAAACGTGTTAAGTGTGGTTAGTGGGTAAGAAAGAAAAGTATTCAAATAAAAATGTTTGAAAACAAACCTATCAATGTTGTTCATTTTTTATGAATCCCATTACCTGGTAACTTCACCACCACTCTCGCATAAATGCGAAGTTGGGGGCCAATACCACTCTCACATAATTGCGAATTTCATATGAGTCTGTGATGAACTGCGGTCTAAGGGAAGCTACTCTTATTAGTCCCCTACAGGAACTGTATGGGGACTATAGGATTGCACACCGTCTGTCTGTCTGTCCGTCCATCTGTCTGTCTGTTTTTATGTTACATCCTCTCCCTCCAACATGCTTGAAGCTGCACCTTTCATATTTGGAACATGGATGAATGTTCTGAGGGTTGATGATACACGCTCAGAATTTTTTTTTCAAAATCCAAGATGACGGATTGACTGCCATTTTTGTTGTGTTTTTAGCTCAACTTGACAAAGTCAAGCTGAGCTATTGCCATCACTTCTCGTCCGTTGGCGTACGTATGTTAGTATGTACGTCCACAATTTCCTTTGGCACACCTCACAGGTCGCATTTATGATCAGATCGCTTTGAAACTTGGTATTATGCTTGTTTGGGGTGACCTCTAGATGGGAATTATTGATTTTCTTCAATTTCCATCAAAAAATGTTGCCGCGGCCAATGTTCTTAGAACTTAGTTTAGTCAGACCTCAATATTTCCCTTTGGCACACCCTACAGGGTACATTTATGATTGGATTGGTTTAAAACCTGGCATGCTTCTTTAGGGTGACCTCCAGATGGGAGCTATCAATTTTTTTCAATTTCCGTCAAAAAATGTTGCTACGGCCAACGTTCTTAGAACTTAGTTTAGTCAGAAGACCTCAATATTTCCCTTTGGCACAGGGGACATTTATGATCGGATTGCTTTGAAACCTGGTATGATTGTTTGGGGAGACCTCTAGATGGGAGCTATCGATTTTCTTCCATTTCCGTTGAAAAATGTTGCCGCGGCCAACATCCTTAGAACTTAGTTTAGTCAGACCTCAATATTTCCCTTTGGCACACCCTACAGGGCACATTTATGTTCGGATTGCTTTGAAACCTGGGATGCTTGTTTGGGGTGACCTCTAGATTGGAGCTATCGATTTTCATCCAATTCCGTCCTTCAAAAAATGTTGCCTCTGGCAACGATCTTTGAACTTAATTTAGTCAGGCATCAATATATTCCTTTGGCATGCCCTACAGGGCACATTTATGATCAGATCGGTTTGAAACTTTGTATGCTTGTTTGGGGTTACCTCTAGACGGGAGCTATTGATTTTCCTCGATTTCCGTCAAAAAATGTTGCCACTGGCAATGACCTTCGATGAACTTAGTAAAAACTTAGTACAGTTAAACATCACCCTGCAGGGCATATTTAAGATTGGATTGCTTGCAAACTTGGTGTGCTTATGTGGGGTGATATCTATATGGGAGCTGTCGATTTTCTTCCATTTCTGTCAAAAAATGTTGCCACTGACCTTTGAACTTAGTTTAGTCAGACTTCAATATTTCCCTTTAACACACCCTTCGGGGTACATTTATGATCGGATCACTTCGAAACTTGGTATGTGTGTTTGGGGTGACCTCTAGATGTGAGCTATTTTTTCATTTCAATAAAAAGTTATTGTCGTTATCACCAGCCTTTGAACTTACTGCATTTGTGCATCAACTTATCCCTTTTGCACTCTCTGCAGGGTATATTTATGAATTTCCATACCCCCCCCCCCCAAAAAAAAAAAAAAAAAGACCATTGCCACAAAGCAGTGACCTTCTACTTAGTGCATTTGTGCATTAACATCTTCCTTTGACATGCCTCACAGAGGGCACATTCATTATCAGGTTGTTTTGAAACTTTGTATGCTTATGCAGGGTGACAAAGATAGGAGCTATTGATTTTCTTTTCATTTCCATCAAAAACTGTTGCTGTTAGCAACAATCTTTGAATTTATTGCATTTGTGCATCAACATTCATTGACATGGCCTACAGGCCACATTTATCATAGGAATGTTTTTGAACTTGGTGTGCTCATTAGTCAAGAACTCTAGATAAGAGCTGTTGATTAGCATTCATTTCTGTGAAAAAAGTTGCCATTTACAATAACCTCTAAACATACTACATTTGTGTATCGACATTCTTCCTTTAGCCAGTCTTACAGTTTACATTTAAAAATGCATGGATTACTCTGACGTTGTGCACACACAATGCTGTTATGTTGAAATTTCATCAAATAACATTGGTACCAGTGATCTTCAATTTTGCCATTTCATTTATAACTTACCAAGTTCAAGTTTGTCAAGTTGAGCTACAGTGTCATTGACACTTTCATTTAAGCTTTTTTTTCTCTATTTTCATGTTACCACCCCTCCCTCCAACATGGTTCAAGCTACAATTTGCATATTTGGCACATGCATAGAGGGTTGGGAGGGGATGATGCACGTTCAATATTTCTTTTTCAAAATCCAAGATGGCGGCATGGCGGCCATTTTTGTTGTGTTTTTAAAGTTTTTTTCTCTATTTTATGTTACCACCCCTCCCTTCAACATGCTTTAAGCTACACTTTGCATATTTGACACATGGATAGAGGGTTGTAATGGGATGATGCACGTTCAATATTTTTTCAAAATTCAAGATGGTGCCATGGTGCCATGGCAGCCATTTCTGTTGTGGTCAAAGTCAAAATCCTTTGACGAGGCCCTTATGTGACTATACAGCCAAGTATGTGACATCGTCACACATCCGGCATTCATAGACTTCGACGTGCTGCTCAGAACGGAAGCGTGGCCTTTCATCATTTCTCACTCACTGCCTCGTTTTCTTTTTGGACATCGGTATTTTACCTCCGCGCACTGATCTTCCTTTATGCTTCTCGGGGTCTAATTAAGAACTAATTTTTTCTTCACCATGAGCCAAATGTCCCAAACCCTCGGCCATTGCCTCCACTACCCACGTCCCTCCTGGAAGGTGGGAATTGGAGGTGATGACCGCGCTGCAGGGGTGGTTCTTCATTCATTTGGTATGCACAAATCACGGAGCCATGAGTTTGAGGTGGTATTATTGAGCATATCTCCGTCATTGGCAAGGAAACATCGAATAATCTCCCTTTAACCGATGCATTACAAACAATACACAATGAAGACGAAGAGAATCTAATGCACTCCATGCACTTACCGTCACGCGACGCCCCGGGGCACTTAATCCTAATCTTAACGAATTTTGAAATTCAAATGTGACACCCTCAGCCTATGTTGCCAACCAAGTAACCCACCACAACCCATTCTCCGTTGTCATTTCAGGCCATGTCTTCCGTTCTGTGGAGTGTGGCGCTTTACAAATTGTAGCCTATCATTACTTAAATGATTACTATTTCTGGTTTTCTCTTTTATTTCTCTTCTTCTTCTTTCTATAATTTCAGAATTTCAGAAATGTGTTTCCAACCTATACCAAACCGTATTATTACTTAGTAAATTATTTACTGCTTTGGATTTAACATATTTTATAGCTGTTTCTCGAATATATTATAGGTAATTAATTAATGGTGTGGAAACGACCTTGTACAAGCCAACGGCTTACTGTCGAATCCACAAACATCTTCATGTTGTATACTGTACTCACTGAGGTTGGAAATAAATATTGTTTAAACTAAAATCCTTTCCGAGAACGTGCTACTAGACACAAACAGGACATAAAACATAATGCTGATGCCCCAGTAGCACAACATTTTAACCTTCCTGGCCATTCTTTGGACGATTTCGAAATCCACCCAATTGAACAACCGCCAATTAAAGACACATTAGAAGAAACGGATGAATTTAGAAAAAAACGTGAAGCTTTTTGGATCAATACGCTTCAAACCCTCTGGCCATTTGGTATGAACATATCAGAGGGCGAATGCGAAAGGAGGTCCATCATTCCTTTCACTTTAACGTACAACAGAATGAATATCAAAATAGCAAAAATGTTAAAAGATGAATTCAATTTTACCAATGCTAAATTAAATGAACCTTTGAATCTTCGACCTGTCATCGCCTATAAGAAAAACAAAGGCTTGCGTAACATCCTTGTAAGGACTAAATTAGAGCCCATCAATGAATAACATCAATTATTGCCAGTCAGTTTAACCAGTTCCTAAGCTCATCACTTAGTTTAAATCAATTTTGTGTAAAATTTTTTTGTCATGTTTGAAACCCATCAGGGTTCAGTAAATGAAAACAATTTTTCGGCGGCGTATTAAAAGAAAAAAACATTTCAGTATGAAATGTCTGTGCCAGTGCGATTTTTTAACCTCAAACACACACAGTCGAGTGCCAGAGTTCATATATGCCCAAAAACAAAATAGGTTCTAATTTCAATCATGTGTATGTATTTCCTAAATAAAATTATTATTTATTTATTTATATATTTATTTGTTGATTATTTTTAATTTTTTATTAATTTTTATTTATTTATTTATTTATTTATTTATTTGGTTGATTCATTTATTTAAATTATTATTTTTATTTTTATTTTTAATTTTTCATACCTTTCACACAATGTAGAGGTTCAGAAGGTAAAACACACAATTTCTACGTGGTGTAAAATATTTTCCATCATAAACCTCCGTCGGGGGAGTTTCATTCCAACTGATAACATTCGTGAGGCATCATGATCTTTGGCGTTATTTTTTCATTTATTTCTTTAGTCTCAATATATTTTATCAAACCATTTTTTCATATTATTTTCACATACTTCTGAAGCCAGTAAAGCAAACCGCTCCCGATTGGTTTTACTTAAATCAAAGCCAACCAATAGGGCTTCATGGGGTCAGTAAAGCAAACCACTCACTGACTGATTAAAATTCAATGGAAGCCAATCAATAGAGCTTCATCTAATTTGTTTGGACGACACAAACTGAGTTGTGAAAAACAAACTTGGGACATCTCAGATTGAAAAGAATTAATTAGATGAGTGACATTTGTCAGCTTGTTACCGAGTTTAATTATGTACTGAGCTGTGAAAAACACCCCCAGCCCACATATGGATATATACCATGCATGCCCTCCAAAAGTTGGAATCATTTTCCTCAAAGTCTCTTTGAAAAAGCCAAACCAAGCGAAACGCGTCGAGACAGACGGATTATTTTCTACCTTTGCTGAAGACAGCAACCAATCCAGGTATCTTCTTTAATAGGTAATATCTAATATTTTTATACTGTACCAATGACCCAGACATAGCTGGTGCTAACTCTTAAAATATAGGGCCAAACACAAATTTTGCCCCCCAATCCCCAAAATTTGCATCTAAAACCAAAGAAAACATGTCCTGAATGGCCCTCCACACTTCACCTCTACTGCGCATGCGCAGTGTCAAGGACGTTCCGAAATTGGCGCCATTAATCATTCTTAAGTTTGGCCCTTCATCAGTTAACATCTGACTGATCTTTGTGCTTGTAAATCTCAGTTTAAATGATGCCAGACACATAAATATTAGTGAAATGGTGATTCTAAGGAGGATAGAGAAGGAGGAGAGGAAAAATGTGTGACAGAATATTATCAGGGCTGTAACTTAAAATTTTTTAATGAAATTATGTTAAGTTACCTATTTTCGAGGCAGCAGCCATTTTGTTGTCATTCTGATTATTTAGTTACACTGATTTTTCAGTGTTTTCCTCTCTCCCTGTCCTTTAAGTCCCCCCTTGCTATTCTCCCATGCTTTTGGCATAGTTTTTGTAATTATTATTACTAAATTTTCTTGGGAGTTTTAGCTGAATAACAGAATGAATTCTGTTCTTTTCCCCATGTTTACGTCTTCACCTACGGGTGGTTAGGCATTGTGTTCTGCATCTACCATCTGATGTTCTGCAGTTTCTTCCCTGGAAGTCTCTGTTTTGTATCAGATAGTGTATTTTTGGTAACTGATTCCGGGCCTGGGTGCCTGGAGTCTTATTTTAGTGTTTTTACATTCATTGTTTACATTTACAACAGCCCTCTGTGTGAGGGGGGGATTTCTGGAAAATAATATCTTGATGTTATTTTAATCATAACTAGATACATTATTATTGTTCGTAAGTGTTGAATAAATTGTTTAAAATATTTTTAAAATTTTTGTCCACACTTAGGCTAGGGATCCATTGGGGCTCAACGTTACTTTTCAGAAACTTGGGCTGTTCTGAAAAAATATTTTTTCAAAATATTTTGATTTCAATTATTTTTTCTATATTAATGAATCATATTATTATTATGTATATTTTTATACTGTACCAATGACCCAGACTTAGCTGGTGCTAACTCCAACAAAACCAGGGCCAAACACAAATTTTGCCCCCCAATCCCCAAAATTTGCATCCAAAACAAAAAGAAATCATGTCCTAAAGGACCTCCATAGTACGCCTCTACTGCGCATGCGCAGTGACGCAGTCGTCCCGAAATTGGCGCCAATTATCATTCTCTGTTTGGCCCTTCATCAGTCAACATCTCACTGATCTTTGTGCTTGTAAATCTCAGTTTAAAGGATGCCAGACACGTAATGTTTGGAGAAAATGTGATTCTAAGGAGGATAGAAGGAGGAGAGGAAAAAGAAGTGGCAAAAAATAATCAGGGCTGTACTTAAAATTTTTTGATGAAATTATGTTAAGTTGCCTATTTTCGAGGCATGGGCCTCTTGTTGTCATTCTTGCTAATTGTTGCACTGCTTATTCAGTGTTTCCTCTCCCCTAGCCTTCTAAAGTCCCCCCTGGCAATTCTCCCATGCTTTTGGCATATTTTTGAGAAGTTTCATTTCTAAAATTTCCTGGGAGAGTTGCTTGGTTACAGAATGTTTTCTGTTATTTTCCCCATAGTTACGTTTTCACCCATGGGTGTATAACGTTTGTGTTCTGCATCTTCCATCTGGTGTTCTACAGATTCTCCCCTGGGAGTCTCTGTTTTGCATCAGATAGAGTGTAATTGATGACTGATTCCGGGCCAGTTTTTTCAGTGCCTGGAGTCATGTTTTCTAGTGTGTTTACACTGTTTGTTTTCATTGGCAACAGCCTTTTTTGAGGGGGGCTGTTTGCCTTTGTGGTAGTTTATCTCATTATAAGATACATTTATATTATCCGAAAGTGTCTCATTAATTATTTTATATAAATTTAAAATTTTTGACCACACTTTGCCATCGGATCCATCGGGGCTCAACGTTACTTTTCAGCAACTTGGGCTTCTCTGAAAAAATATTTTTTCAAAATTATTTTGTTTTGCAATTGTTTTTTCATTTATTAATGGATCATGTTATTATGTATCTTTGTGTCAGGGGTTTTTGCGAGTAACTAGGACTTATTGTTGTTCTTTCACAATGAAGGGACATTGTTCAAATTGTAATAGGAAGAAATCTTCCTCTGACTTTCATGATCATTGTATTAATTGTAGTCAGTGTTCTCGCATTAATCCCTGTCCTATATGTGAACATTGGGATGAGAAACATTGGAAACGTGTGTCACGATATGTTGTTTCTGGAGAAAGAGCGATGCCGGCTCTTTCTCCACAAGGTCACTCTACTCTCTCAGTTTCTATTTCAGAGGAACCAGATCAGGGTGATGTTTCCATGTTATCTTCTTCAAGTGTGCGTCCGTCGTCACAAATGAATTCAGAGCTAGCGGCAAAAGTGCTCATGGAGATTAGACAAATGTCGTCCGCTAGCTCGCCCGGTGTAGCGTCCATTCACCGAATGGTTCGGCAGCCGGGTTCGTCCGATGCGGTCCAAGAGGAAATTTTGGGTGATGCGAGCACTATAAACATAATAGATGCACACCCAGTGACGGCGGATAGTAAACGAGAACGGAGGAAGCCTTTTAGTCCGGTTCCTAGCTCGTCCAGGTCCAGCCGGGCCGCGAGCGAGAGAGGTCCCTCTCTCGTACAACAACATCTGGGACCAGATGTTGTGGTACAAAATGTGTCTTTAGCGGAGCATACGTCCGTCGCTCGGGACGCTCCGTTGTATAAGCAGTCCGCAGAGACTGTTAAGGCTTCCTCTTCTCGTCAGTGCACACGACCGCACCTTGGCTGCGTGACCTCCGATATTTTACCAGCTTCGCCGATGAAGGATTCTTCGGCGACCAGGTCACACCATCCGGCAGCCAGGGATTCGAGACCGATGGACTCCGGACGTTCGCATAGGAAAAGTATGCGGGAGCCATCTGATGCGGAGCTGCCCTCGGCGAAGCAGCGAAAGACTGCGCCTCCGCAGGTCTCGACGTCGGACATTCTTGTGCAGATAGCACAGCTTATCGCAGCATCCCAGCAGCCGACAGAAACGGTGTCGGATCGAGAATTATCCGACGGCGCTGGGTCGGTACGCTCCGCCGAAGCATCGGGGGCGGACGACCGGGAACATCGGGAGGTCCGACCGGATGGTGAAAGGGATACGGATGAATTGGAGCTATCCCTTTCAGAACAACATAAAGCTGCCGTGGACTTCATCCGGCACTTTCTCCCTCAAGTTGTTCCGTCGGGCCAGACTGCTGCGCTTCCGGACAAGAGAATTATAGCGTCATTGGACTCTGAATTTTTTGAGCGGTTCAGGGACATCGCTCCCGAGTTTCCGTCGCAGTCCAATAATGTTGCAAGAACATTTGAATTATTGAACGACGCTATATTTAAACTTGCTTCCAGGACGGGGAAAGCAGGTTTCTTGTCCGCTAATACTCTTAACCTGCCTTTCATTAATGCAAGGAATAAATTCGATACGGCAGGACAGGGTATACCGAGAGTTCCTCTGCGTATGGACGACGAGGCGGAAGACTTAGAGCTATCATTACCGTCGTCAGCTTCTATTCCAACCGCGGTGTTGGAAACAGCTATTGCGTCTAACAGAGCCAATTTAGATGCCTTATCTTACGCAGATCACCTTACTAAGGCGTTATCACTGCGCCTTCAAGGGGAAGAGTTTCAGGATATACAATCCTCTTTAAGACTTCTTTCAAGGGCAGTAGCTTATTCCACGTGTAACTCCGCCCTTTCAGTGGCAAATCTGGAGTTGGTTAGACGTGACGCAGCCCTAGCTACATCCACACTAGTGGATTCTAAGGTGAAGAACTCTCTTAGAGTCGCTTCGGTCTCAGGAGAACTTCTCTTTGACGGCAAGCTTTCCGCTATTTATGATAAAATTAAAAAGAAAGCTAATGAATCTCTGTTGTTCAGATCGGCTCCTAAAAAGTCGGATACAGCAGACACGAATAAGACAGGCACTTCTGGGTCTAATGCGCCCAAGAGAGGTTCCTATAGAGGTTCCGGTGCGTCCTCTTGGTCTTATTCGAGAGACCGTCAGGATAGCGACTCTCGTTCGGGACGTCCTTCAGGCCGGGACAATCGGTCGGACGCCCCGAGGTCGACGAGGCGAGGTGCGGGTCGTGGAAGACGTGGTTTCTCCTACCGCAGGCCTCGCAGGTCCAGGAGGTGATGGCTTAAACCTCTATCGCGTTCCGGTTGGCGGAAGGTTGTCGAGTTTTTCACAAGAGTGGGCGTCGATTACGGACGACCCTTGGGTGAGAGGAGTGACTTCGGAAGGTCTAAAGATATCCTTCAAACGAAAGCCTCCATTAACTCGAAGTCCAAAGTGGACTCATCTTCCGTCAAATCCACAGAAAAGAGACGCTCTGTTATCAGAGGTGCAGTCTCTTTTAATGAAGAACGCGGTAGAGGTCGTAGAAAACCAGGAATCTCTGGGATTCTACAGCCATCTGTTTCTGGTTCCGAAACCAGACGGCTCGTTCCGTCCAGTCATAGATTTGAGCTGGATAAACAAGCTGATCGTCGCTCCGAAGTTTTATATGGAGACGATTCGATCGGTCAGAGCGAGTATTCGGGTGAACGATTATACAACGAGCATAGATCTCAAAGATGCGTACTTTCACGTCATGGTACATCCGACATTCCGAAAGTATCTACGCTTCGCAGTCCTAGGAGTGGTGTATCAGTTCCGGGCCATGTGCTTCGGATTGAATCTAGCACCCTGGGCTTTCACTCGGGTAATGAACTCGGTAATGATCTACTTCCGAGCTCATTCGTCTGCGGTAACGTCGGCCTACCTGGACGACATTCTTCAGAGGTACGGCAACGAGTTAACGCTTCAGAACGATGTTCAGAATCTTCTTCTATTGCTCCGACGTCTCGGTTTCATAGTAAACGAGGAGAAGTCGGATCTGGTGCCGTCCAAGTCATTCACTCATCTGGGAATGAGCTTCGAGACGCACAACAATCTTGTTCGTCTGCCGTTAACCAGAGCGAAATTAGTCAGTTGTTACGCTCGCTATTGTCTGCATGCAGACAAAGTCACGGCGAGAGAATTTATGAGACTGATAGGTCTGTGCGGAGCCGCCGCGGATCTCATTCCGATGGGGCGGCTACGCACACATCCTCTTCAAATTTTCCTGACTCAGAATTGGAGTGTGAAAATTCATTCGCTCGATGTAGACGTTCTCTTGTCAGATCAAGTGAAACAAGAGATTCAGACTTGGGCAAACATTCAGTGGTTAACTCAAGGAGTTCCGCTGCAGTTGCCGGATCCGAGTTTTACCGTTATGACGGATGCCAGTCAAACAGGTTGGGGTGCATCATTAATCCCAACGGATTCGAGATGCCAGGGTCTTTGGGATCCGCAATTCCTGTGCAAGCACATAAACATCAAGGAAATGATGTCAATTTGGCTTGCGTTACGTCACTGGATGGACATTATTCACGATGCTCATGTCCAAATCCTATCTGACAATACGACAGTAGTGGCGTATATACGGAATCAGGGAGGCACTCATTCAGTTCCGTTGTTCAATCTAATGGAAAGAATCCTTCTGTTTGCGTTAGAACATCACGTTCTTCTTTCGGTCCGTCACATACCGGGTCGTCTGAATGTGCTAGCAGACTCCCTTTCACGAAAGGGTCGCTTGTTGCCGTCGGAGTGGACTCTCAACAAACAAGTATTCAATCAGATTTGCTACCAATGGGAACGGCCAATGATAGACTTATTTGCAACACATCTCAACAATCAGTTGCAGACGTATGTGTCCCCGTGTCCGGATCCAAGAGCATTTGCAGTAGACGCTCTGTCGATCCCTTGGGACGGAATGATAGGATATGCGTATCCTCCAGCGCCGTTAATTCAACAAGCATTGCTAAAGATAAAACAATCTCAATGCAAGATTCTGTTGGTAGCATCTCTGTCGCCACAGAGACCGTGGATAAATCTACTCAGGTGTCTGTTGTGGGACCTACCGCGGAAGCTTCCTCCACGAGAGGATCTTCTTTCGCAGGGGAAATTGCGCCAACTCCATCACAACCCGCAAGGTCTCAACCTTCACGTTTTTCCGTTGTGCGGTCCTTCTTGCATGGCAAGCACTTTACAGGACGAGCAGTGGACGCGATTTCTAACTGTAGGAGGACCTCCTCTTCGCTAAATTATGCGGCTAAGTGGAAGGTTTTTTGTCGTTGGTGTAGGGATCATTCTGTAGATATATTTGATCCCTCTATACCAGACATTGCAAACTTTCTAGTATACTTGTTTGACAAAATCAAACTGCAGCCTGTTACTATAAAGGGTTATAGATCTATGTTATCTGATACCTATGCACATCATGATAGTTTACAAATTGGATCTAATGTCTCTTTATCGAAATTGGTTAGAAACTTTTCGATAAATAGACCCAGAACTCTTAGATTAATTCCTAAGTGGAATTTAGCTTGGGTTCTCCTTAAATTGAAGGAAAAGCCATTTGAACCTCTTGGGACAGTAGATTTCAAATTCTTATCTTATAAGACAGCTTTTCTCTTAGCTTTCTCTTCTGCCAGAAGAGTCAGTGAGCTTCATGCACTATCGGTGGATGATTCTCATTATCGTAGTGTTGGGAACACTATCACCTTCACTACTAATGTGGGTTTTTTAGCTAAGAATCAGGCTCCTAATAAATATCCGGAACCTATTGTTATTAAGGCTCTTCCGTCTTCAGACGGGCGTAGTTAGAGCCCTGTTAGAGCACTACGTATCTATAAACAGAGATCTCAGTTTATCAGAAAGGGACGGAAACGTTTCTTTCTGTCTTTGATGCCTAATAGAAAGGACATTTCAGTCCATTCTATTGCTAGATGGATTCAGTTAACTATCCGTACTGCTTATGAAAATTTATCTTCTTCTCAGCAGTCTGTGCTTAAGATTTCTGCTCATGAAGTAAGAGCTCTTTCTACTTCCTGGGCTTATGCTAATAGTGTTGCTATTACAGATTTAATGAAGGCTGCTTATTGGTCTCAGCCATCCACATTTACGAATTTTTATCTCAGAAATATTGAGTCCATTTCTGGAGACCTGCATTGTTTAGGTCCGTTATCTGTTGCTCAGAATGTCGTCCACTAAACAGTTGCAACTATAGTTATGCAGGCTTTCTGTTCCGGCAGTGACTCCGTCCGGCTGCCCTCTTCGCTCTGGGCTATTTGACCCAGGGCAAGGGGAAGGGGTGGGGGGGGGGGGGGCGGGTGTTCCCTTAGGTCACCTGCTTTATAGTGAAAAGCAAGGGAATGCCTCCTCCAAGTCAGTATTTCTGAGTCGCTTCCGGGATGGTTTTAAAGTGTAATATTAATGTTTAATTTCATTCATGTCTTATTTTTAAAGTGTAGCTCGGTGTGAAGCATTTGTATATGTCAAGTGTCAAACGGGCTTTAATATACAATACTCGGACACTTTTAAATGATTATAAAGAGTCTCAATTCTCTGGACTACTTTATTTATTGGCTTGCTTTAAAAATAATTAGTATAAGGGTTATACTGGATGTTAATAGAGAACATGAATGTTATTGTGCTCAATTATTAAGGGTAGTGTATCTTTCTAATTTAATATTAAATAAGAAAGATACATGTAAAGCCTAATACTCCTTTTCTCCTTAAGGGGTTACCTCTTTACTATATAGTTGAGCTTATTGGATTTTCCTCTATGTCCTAGGCCCTCCAGCCTGTTTACTATTCAGCTAAGTCTGGGTCATTGGTACAGTATAAAAATGTTAAAAAATTTATAGTAATTTATATATTTTTTATACTTACCAATGACCCAGACGGGGATGGCCCTCCCAGGAGTTGGGAACTCTTGCCTCCCCGCTGAGTACATAGCGCTGACCAGGCACTGCCAGTAAGAATGATAATTGGCGCCAATTTCGGGACGACTGCGTCACTGCGCATGCGCAGTAGAGGCGTACTATGGAGGTCCTTTAGGACATGATTTCTTTTTGTTTTGGATGCAAATTTTGGGGATTGGGGGGCAAAATTTGTGTTTGGCCCTGGTTTTGTTGGAGTTAGCACCAGCTAAGTCTGGGTCATTGGTAAGTATAAAAAATATATAAATTACTATAAATTTTTTAACTTTGATTGCCAGGGGTTAGTGCGAGTACCAGGACTTGTTTTCTTTTCACATTGAAAGGATATTGATCAATTGTAATAAGAGGAAGTCTTCCTCTGACTTTTATAATCATTCTATATGTGGTCAGTGTACTCGCATTAACTCCTGTTCTGTATCGTATGATTTCGATGACCATATGGGAAGCGTATGTCACGGTATGTTAGTGGGGAATTGGACACTCTGGTCCTTTCCCCGCAGGGTCACTCTACTTTATCAATTTCTATTTAAGACGATCAAGATTAGGGTGATGTATCTGTGATGTCTTCCAACAATGTGCCTCCGTCGTCACAATTAATGAAGGGCTAGCGGAAAAGTGCTCATGTAAATACGCCAATTGCCTAAGAGGACCCTAGTAGGTTCGACGGCCTTTGACGTCCGCTAGCTCGCCCGGTGTAGCGTCCATTCACCGAATGGTTCGGCAGCCGGGTTCGTCCGTTGCGGTCTAGAAGGAATTTTGGGGTGATGCGAGTACTATAAATCAACCAAATGCACACCCAGTGACGGCGGATCAGAGGGAGAACGGAGGAAGCCTTTTAGTCCGGTTCATAGCTCGTTCTGGTCCATCCGGACGGCGAGCGAGAGAGGCTCCTCTCTCGTACAACAACATCTGGCCCCAGATGTTGTGGTACAAAATGTTTCGCATTCGGAGCATACGTCCGTCGCTCGGGACGCTCCGACATATAGTCAGTCCAGAGTAGACTGTCAATAAGGCTTCCTCATTCTCATGGTAGCGCACACGACCGCTCTTGGCTATGTGACCTCGGATATCCAGTCAGCTTCGCCAGTCAGAGAATCATCGGCGACCAGGTCACACCATCCGGTAGCCAGGGACACGAGGCCTGCAGAATCCAGACGTTCGCATAGGAAGTGTGCGGGAGTCAACGTACACAGAGCTTCCGGCGGCAATGCATCGTAAGACCGCTACTGCACAGGCCTCGGGAACGGATGTGCTTTCCTAAATAGCACAGTTTATCGCAGCATCCCAGCATCAACTGAATCTGTCGCATATTTTTTATCCGACGATGCTGGGTCGGGACGCTCCGCGGAAGCAGGTACGGACGTCCGAAAATTTCATCCGGTCCAACGGGATACCGAAAGGGATTTGGAGGATTTCGAGCTTTCCCTTTCGGAACAACATATGCTGTTGTGTATGTCATCTGACTTGGTCTTCTACAGCTTCTTTCGTCGAACCAGAATGCTGCGATGCCGGATAAGAAACTGATAGCGTCGGTGGACTTAGAAATTTTTGGTTCGGTTCAGGGACATCGTCCCTCAGTTCCGACATAGTCCAATAATGTCACACAAACTTTCGAATTATTGAACGACGCTATATATATTATTATTTTATGCTTGCTATAACCAAGCATTTCTGGTTTCTTGTTCGCAAAGTTACGGAGATGTCTTTCAAAAGTGTGCCTCTGTCGTCATAGTTAATGAAGAGGTAGCGGCAATAAGTGCTCATGGAATATGTCTATCGCCTAAGAGATCCCTTGTAGGATCGACGGAGTGACATTCGCTAGCTCACCCGGTGTAGCGTGCATTCACCGAATGGTTCGGCTGCCGGGTTCGTCCGTTGCGGTCTAGGAAGGAGATTTGGGTGATGCGAGCACTTTAATTACTTTAGTACTCACCCAGTGATGGCAGATTGAGGACAGATCGGAGGAAGCCTGTTAGTCCGGTTCCTGGCTTGTCCAGGTCCGTCCGGGCTGTGAGCGAGAGAGGTCCCTCTCTCGTCCAACAACATAGGGGACCGCATGTTGTGGTTCAGATATTTTACATTCGGAGCATATGTCTGTCGGTCGGGACGCTCCGTTATATTGACAGTCCGAGAGACTGTCGATAATGCTTCCTCATCCTCACAGCAGGGCACACGACCGCACATTGGCTACGTGACCTCGAGTATCCGATCAGTTTTCGTCATTCAGTGATTCCACGGCAAATAGGTCACGCCATCCGGTAGCCAAGGGACACGAGGCCTATACACTCCGTTCGCTCGCATATTGGTAGTATGCACGGGGTAACGATCACGGAGCTTCCAGCGGCAATGCATTGTAGGACCGCTTCTCCTCAGGCCTCAGTGACGGACGTGCTATCCGAGTTAGCACAGTTGTTTCGCAGCATCCCAGCAATCGACAGTTTCTTGGTCGAATCAGGAATTATCCGACGGCGCTGGGTCGGTGCGGTCCGCGGTTGCATCAGGTACGGACGACCGAACGCTTTATAGGGTCCGACAGGATGGCGAAAGGGATTCGAAAGATTTCGAGTTTTCCCTTTCGTAGTATCGGAAGCTGCCATTTATATCTTCTGGCATTATCTTCCAGTGATTGTTATTTCGGACTACATTGCTGCGATGTTGGATAAGAGACTTATAGCGTCATTGGACTTATAATTTTGGATCGGTTCAGGGACATTGTCCCTGACTTACCGACGCAGTCCAATAATTTCATTACAACATGTGTTTTATTTTTCGACACTATATATGCATACAAGCCTGCTACCAAGCATGATAGTTTAGTTTCTTGTCCGCGTTGCTCATTTCTGCCGTTTTATCATTTATACGAATAGTTTATTTTGGCAGAGCAGGGCATACCGAGAGTTCATGTGCATCTAGACGGTGTGGTTAAAGACTGGAAATATTCTTTTTCGCTGTCTATGTCTTTTCCAACCTCAATGTTGGAAACGACAATGATGTCTGGTAGACTTAACTTAGACGCTTTATCATACGTAATCCACCTTACTGAGGGGTTATCATTACGTCTTCAAGAAAAAATTTACGGGATATTATTCTCAATGTGATTTCTTTTGAGGGCAGTAGTTTGTTCACGTATAACTCCGCCCTTCAGTGGCTGATTGGAGTTGGTTAGACGTGACGCAGCCCTAGCTACATCCACGCGCGTGGATAGTAAGGTTAAGAACTCTCTCAGAGTCGCTTCGTTCTCGGAGAAGCTTCTCTTCGATGGCAACTTTTCAGCAATCCATGAATTGCTCGATTTACACGTTCTCTTGTCTATCTAGTGTTACAAGAGATTCAGACTGGGGCAAACATTCGGTGGTTGACTCAGAGAGTGCCACTGCAGTTGCCGGACCCGAGTGTTGCAGTTATGACGGTTGCCAGTCAAACAGATTGGGATATAATATTGATCCCAACGGATTCGAAGTGCCAGGGTCTTTAGGTTCCGCAGTCTCTTAGCAACCAATTATCTTCCGCGGAATAATGTTTTTTTTTAGGCTTGCTTTATGTCATTGCATGAACATTATTCAGAAACGCATGCCCAAATCCTGTCCGTTAATTCGACAGTAGTGGCGTATCTCCGGAACCAGGGAGGCACTCGTTCGTTTCCGTTATTCAATTTAATGGAAGAATCCGTCTGTTGGTTATAGTACACCAAGTTCTGTTTCGGTCCGTCATATTCCGGGTCGTCTGATTGTTTTACCGGACTCCCGTTCACTTAGGGGTCGCTTGTTGCTGTCAGAATGGACTCTCAACAAACAAGTATTCAATCAGATTTGCTATCTATGGGAGCGCCCAATGATGATTTATTTACGACACAGCTTGCTAATCAATTGCAGACGTATGTGTTGGCTTGTCCGGATCTCTGAGCTAATGTTGTTAACGCTCTATTGATCTATAGGACGGAATGATAGGATACGCATATCCTCCGGCGCTGTTGTTTCAGCAGGTATTGCTAAGATAAACAACCACAATACATTTCTGTTGATAGCATCTCTATCTTCACAGAGACCATGGGTAATTTACTCTTTTGTCTACTGTGGGACTTAACGTGAAATCTTCCTCAATGAGAGGATCTTTTTTCGCTGGGTAAATCGTGTCATCTTTATCACAACCCGCAAGGTCGCAACCTTCACGTATTCCGTTGTGTCGTCCGTATTGCATTGTTAGCATTGTACTGGACGAGCTTTGGACGCGATTTCTTACTGTAGGAGATCCTCTTCTTTGCTATTCTATGCGGCTAAAGTGGAGGCTCTTCCGTCGTGGTGTAGGGGTCATTATGTTCATATTGTTGATCCCTCCATACTACTCATTGCAACTTTTTAGTATACTTGTTTGACAAGATCTACTGCAGCCTGTTATTATTAAGGTTATAGGTTTATGTTACCTCATACCTATGCACTCTAGGATAGTTTACAATTGAGTCTTATGTCTCTTTATCTAAGTCAGTTAGTAACTTTTTGATAAATAGACTTAGAATCTTTAGATTAAATTCCTATATGGAATTTAACTTCAGTTCTTATTTAGCTAAGTAATCATTTGAGCCTCTGGAAACAGTAGTTTTCAAATTCTGACCTTTTAGACAGTAATTCTGTTGGTTTCTCTTTTACTGAAGAGTCGTTGAGTTTCATGCACTATCGATGGATGATTTTCACTTTCGTAGTTTCGGAATCACTACTTCCTTTACTATTTAGGTTGGATTTTTGCATAAAAGTTAGGCTCCTAATATCCGGAACCTATTGTTATTAAGGTCCTTCCATTTTCGTACGGGCATAGGCCTTTACTCTCTCCGGTTAGAGTTTATGTATTTATAAACAGATATCTGTTTATTACTACAGGCGTAAGCTTCTTCTGTCTTTGATGCCTAATAGAAGGACGTTACGCTCCATTCTATTGCTAATGGATTCTATTAACTATCGGTACTGCTTAAGGTATATCATTGACTCAGCAGTTGTGCTTAAGATTTCGGCTCATGAAGTAAGAGTTCTTCTACATCTTGGGCTTACATTAATAGTGTCGCTATTATAGATTTTTGAAGGATGCTCATTGCGCTCAGCCATCCACATTCATGAATTTTTATCTCAGAAATATCGAGTCCATTTCTGGAGGCCTCTATTGTTAGGTCTATTATCTACTGCTCAGAATGTCATTCACTTAACAGTTGCTACTATAGCTAGGTAGGCTGTCTGTTTCGGCAGTGACTCCGTTCTGCTGCCCTCTTCGCTCTGGGCTATTTGACCCAGGGCAAGAAAAAGGGGGGGGGGGGGAAGGGTGTTCCCTTGGGTCACCTGTTTTACTATGAAAACAAGGGGATACCTCCTCCGGAGTTAGTAATTCTGAGCTGTTATTGGGATGGTTGTTTAGTGAGAAGTTTATGTTTTAAAAATTCATTCAAGTCTTAGTTTTTAAAGTATAGCTTTTGAATATTGCATGTGTCAACGGACATGATTATGCAATCCTCAGACACTTTTAAGGAGTATAAGAGTCTCTATTCTCTAGACTTACTATATTTATTGGCTTACTTTAAAAATTATTAGTATAAGGATTATATTGGATATTAATAGAGTTCATGGATGTATGATGCTCAATTTTGGAAGGTGTTGTATCTTTCTAATTTATCATAAATAAGAAAGATACATGTAAGGCCTATTACTTCTTTTTCCCTAGAGGGGATGACTCTATTTTATATTATTGAGCGTATTCCATTTTGCTGTATGTCCTTGGCCCTCCAGCCTTTTTACTATTCAGCTATGTCTGGGTCATTGGTACAGTATAAAAATGTTAAAAAATTTATAGTAATTTCTATATTTTTTATACTTACCAATGACCCAGACGGGGATGGCCCTCCCAGGAGTTGGGAACTCTTGCCTCCCCGCTGAGTACATAGCGCTTACCAGGCACTGGTTATTAGATGATTAATGGCGCCAATTTCGGAACGTCCTTGACACTGCGCATGCGCAGTAGAGGTGAAGTGTGGAGGGCCATTCAGGACATGTTTTCTTTGGTTTTAGATGCAAATTTTGGGGATTGGGGGGCAAAATTTGTGTTTGGCCCTATATTTTAAGAGTTAGCACCAGCTATGTCTGGGTCATCGGTAAGTATAAAAAATATAGAAATTACTATAAATTTTTTAACTTTCCAATTTTATTTATTTCATCACTTTTATATTTTATTTATACTTAATTCAGCTACTTTCTTTAACAATGGCAAGAAAAGGGCAGAGGCATCAGAGGCAGAGAATTGTCCAGTCCGGAACTGGCCAGGAACTATCGTTCCAGGCTTATTCTAGGCTGGTCAAGGCTTTGTTTCAGGTGCTTCAATGTTTGCACCACATTGGGCTTTTAGAGCACCATTTGGCAAATCGGGATTTCCCGAAACAGCTGGAGAAGAAAGTAGATGAGTTAGGTGGCTTTCTAAAGCCAGCTCTTCCCACCCCACACATTTTTTCTGTTTTTCGACAGATTAGTGTGGGATGGGCCAATCAAACGTTAAATGCTTTAGTTGAGCATTATAAGATAAATTTAAACCAGTTGAAGTCTAAGATAACTTTGCTATGCGACCACCTCCTGGACTCGAAAAAATAGACTTCAACAGCGCTTCGGCACGTGCCTTGATCTGGGCTAAAAAGAACTTTAAAAATAAGTTGACAGATAAGACGATTTCGGCCTATGAGTCTTACATTTCGGAACTTCGCCCAGCGTCTGGAGTAAGGAACAATACGGGAGGGAGCAAGCAAACTCCGGCCCGTGGTGTCCCTCTACCCCAACGCGAAAAGCAAAATAAGAAAAGATCAAGGCAAAGCACTTCTCCCTCATCTTTTCCTTCTACTTCTTCTTTCTCTCAGAGTAAGCGCCTCAATTTGCAAACATCTCCGGTCCATATTGTGACTGAAGATGCTCGCAAATTGAGTAACGCTGTCTCGCCTCGTCTTGTTCCTCTACCTCCTACTCCTCCTCAGCCTTTCTTCTCTGGTTCTCCTAGTGCTCTCACTAGAACTCCTCCTCCTCCTTCTGTTTCTTCTCCTGCTTCTGTTTCCTCTTCTGCTTCTGTTTCTTCTGCCCCTTCTCCTGCCTCTAATGTGGTTCAACCAGGTATATCGTACTCAGAGAAAGTCAAATCACCGAGCCGCAACTCGGGCCGCTCATTTGATTCTAAGTTCTCCCAGTTTCGGCATAAAAGCGGAGTTAATTTTGACAAAAGGAATTGGCGCCTCCCCGATATTTGTAAAAACATCCTTATGATTGGAAGTTCAAATTTAGGACGCATTGATCGAAATCCCCATCCGGACATCCAGGTGGAGTGTTACCCCGGTGCCAAATTCAATCATCTGCGATCTATGTTTAAAGGGCACAGGGGCCAGTCCAGTCCCCCAAAAATATTATTAAATATTGGCGTGAATTCTCGAAACGATAATTCTGATCTCGTAGTTAAGCAGTTGCGGAATATACTTAGCGATATCAGGGTCAAGTTTAGATCAGCAAAAATTTATTTTGCTGAACTAAACTTTTCGCAAAAACTCCCTCAGGCTGAGAGGAGAACCCTGAGCATCATCAACGAAACCATTCGGAAAGTGAAGGACGTTAACGTGATACCAAAAATTGATGACGCGAAGTTTGATGTTGCTCAGGATTTAATCCATTGGACCACGAGAACCGCCAATATTATGTACGATCACTGGTTGAACCACCTAAATTTAAACTAAGTAAAGGCAAAGGTAACAGCCGCCTAACAGATGTGGGATTAGGAACTAATGTGGTTAACCTGTCTGGCACCAATAACCTAACAACCCAAGAGAAATCGCTTTTAGATCGCGGTTTGACTTTTGTACCAGCACCAAAGCCTAAAACTGATAACCAAACAAATTTACCATCATACAACTGTAATTTTCTTAGGCAAATGAAATTAGCCGACCGCTTTAGAAACTCCAGCGGTCGGAAACTTCCTTTTACAGAATCATCTGGTTGGTCACCTCCAGATAGTGAAGTAGATCCCGAAATTATTGAGGCTAGCAAACGAATCATCAAAAAGGTGTTCAGCATGAACATACTCTCCGATAAAGACAATTTAACAGCTGGTGAACGGAGAGCCCTCACGAAACTTCGAAAAAATAAGAAATTAGTAATTAAACCAGCCGACAAAGGTGGGTCGGTAGTTGTTCTATCTCGGGATAATTATATAAAGGAAGCCATGAGACAACTCAGCAATACTAAACATTATAAGAAAATAGATTCACTTATTTGGCCTAGTAATATCGAAAAATTCAATAAGATCTTAAAATTTCTCCTCGACGAAGGTCACATTACCAAAAAACAATTGAAATATTTAACAGCTAAGCTCAGTGCTCAAACAAGACAATTTTATATCCTACCAAAGATCCACAAGGACCGTTCTTCATGGACGGATGACTTAACTCCAACCGGGAGGCCAATTGTATCAGATTGTAATTCGGAATCTTATGCGATCTCGGAATTAATTGATTATCATCTGAAACCTATAGCAAATAGACATCCGAGCTATCTAAAAAATACACAGGATTTCCTGTCAAAAATTTCGAAATTGAAAATATCGAAAAATGCAATTCTGGCTACTTTGGATATCGACAGTATGTATACGAACATTGATATTGATAAAGGTGTTAAATCAGTTAAAAATGCATTTGAAAAATATCCGGATGCGAAACGCCCGGATGAACAAATTTTGGATCTTTTAGAGCTGAGCTTAAAAGGTAATGACTTTCAATTCAATGGAGAATATTTTCTACAAATAATGGGTTGTCCTATGGGCAAAAGATTCAGTCCTAATTTTGCAAGCATTTATGTAGCGGAATGGGAGGAAAATGCCTTAAGCAAATGTGCAAAGCATCCTCTCGTATATCTCAGGTATTTAGATGACATTTTTATTATTTGGGAACATTCAAAGGAAGATTTTGATGAATTTTTAGAAATTTTGAACAATCGTAGCGGAATGGGAGGAAAATGCCTTAAGCAAATGTGCAAAGCATCCTCTCGTATATCTCAGGTATTTAGATGACATTTTTATTATTTGGGAACATTCAAAGGAAGATTTTGATGAATTTTTAGAAATTTTGAACAATCACGATCCAAATATTAAATTGAAAGCTACTATCAGTGAAAATTCTGTTGATTTTCTCGATGTGACCGTGTATAAAGGCAAGCAATTTCAGGCATCCGGTCAGTTAGATTATAAAGTGTATTTTAAACCAACTGATTCACATCAATTGTTGCACACAAAATCATTTCATCCTCAACATACATTTAAAGGTATCATCAAATCACAACTCATTCGTTTCCACCGCAATTCAAGTGATAAGGTAAATTTCAATGAGGCTTGTTCTACTCTATTTGGCGCCCTCAGATCGAGAGGGTACTCGCTGCGCCTCTTGCGTAGCCTGAAATCCCAAACCCTGAAAAAGCTCGAAAGTCCAGCTGAAACTACCGATTTCGAACCACTGAAGATTGAACACAACAGACCGTTGCAGAATGGTAGTGGCGCGGTATTTAATTGCAAAAAGCCTCGTTGTAGACTGCATACTTTTATGCCTGATCAGAAAGAGGAATTTTCCTCCGAACAAACGAAAAATCATTATCAGATCCGTAACCCCCTCCATTGTGATTCACCAAACATTATTTACCTTATCACTTGTAAGCGATGTAGGAAACAGTATGTTGGTCAAAGTCAAAATCCTTTTCGAGAACGTGCTACTAGACACAAACAGGATATAAAACATAATGCTGATGCCCCAGTAGCACAACATTTTAACCTTCCTGGCCATTCTTTGGACGATTTCGAAATCCATCCTATTGAACAACCACCAATTAAAGACACATTAGAAGAAACGGATGAATTTAGAAAAAAACATGAAGCTTTTTGGATCAATACGCTTCAAACCCTCTGGCCATTTGGTATGAACATATCAGAGGGCGAATGCGAAAGGAGGTCCATCATTCCTTTCACTTTAACGTACAACAGAATGAATATCGAAATAGCAAAAATGTTAAAAGATGAATTCAATTTTACCAATGCTAAATTAAATGAACCTTTGAATCTTCGACCTGTCATCGCCTATAAGAAAAACAAAAGCTTGCGTAACATCCTTGTAAGGACTAAATTAGAGCCCATCAATGAATAACATCAATTATTGCCAGTCAGTTTAACCAGTTCCTAAGCTCATCACTTAGTTTAAATCAATTTTGTGTAATTTTTTGTCATGTTTGAAACCCATCAGAGTTCAGTAAATGAAAACAATTTTTCGGCGGCATATTAAAAGAAAAAAACGTTTCAGTAGGAAATGTCTGTGCCAGTGCGATTTTTTAAACCTCAAACACACACAGGCGAGTGCCAGAGTTCATATATGCCCACAATCAAAATAGGTTCCAATTTCAACCATGTTTATTTATTTCCTGAATAAAATCATTTATTTATTTATTTATTTATTTATTTATTTATTTATTTATTTATTTACACTGTATTTTATTTTTAATTTTTAATTTTTCATTATTTATTTATTTTCACTGTATTTTATATTTAATTTTTCATACCTTTCACACAATGTAGAGGTTCAGAAGCTAAAACACACAATTTCTACGTTATGTAAAATATTTTCCGTCATAAACCTCCGTCGGGGGATATTCATTCCAACTGGTAACATTCGTGAGGCATCATAATCTTTGGCGTTATTTTTTATTTATTTCTCCAGTCTCAATATATTTTATAAAACCATTTTTCATATTATTTTCACACACTTCTGAAGCCAGTAAAGCAAACCGCTCCGATTGGTTATACTTAAATCAAAGCCAACCAATAGGGCTTCGTGGGGTCAGTAAAGCAAACCACTCACTGACTGATTAAAAATCAGTGAAAGCCAGTCAATAGGGCTTCATCTAATTTGTTTGGACGACACAAAGTGAGTTGTGAAAACAAACTTTGGACACTCAGGTTGAAAAGAATTATCTTGATGAGTGACATTTGTCAGCTTGTCACCGAGTTTAATTATGTACTGAGCTGTGAAAAACACCCCAGCCCACATATGGATATATACCAGGCATGTCCTCCCCAAGTTGGAATCATTTTCCTCAAAGTCTCCTTGAAGAAGCAAAAACAAGCGAAACGCGTCGAGACAGACGGATTATTTTCTACCTTTGCTGAAGACTACAACCAATCCAGGTATCTTCTCTAATAGGTAATATCTAGATTTCATTTTAATTTATTTCATTTCTTCATTTTAATTTCATTCTAAATTCATCTACCTATTCTTCAAATGGCTCAAAAAAGACAGAAGCATCAGGGAAAGAGAGTTGCCCAGTCTGGAAGAGGCCAGGAACAATCGTTCCAGGCCTATTCTAGATTGGTCAAGGCCCTTTTCCAGGTGATTCAGTGTATGCACCATATTGGGCTCCTAGAGCAGCATTTGGCCAACCGGGATTTCCCGAAACAGTTGGAGAAGAAAGTAGATGAGTTAGGTGGCTTTCTAAAGCCGGCTCTTCCCACCCCACACATTTTTTCTGTTTTTCGACAGATTAGTGTGGGATGGGCCAACCAAACGTTAAATGCTTTAGTTGAGCATTACAAGATAAATTTAAACCAGTTGAAGTCTAAGATAACTTTGGCTATGCGACCACCTCCTGGACTCGAAAAAATAGACTTCAACAGCGCTTCGGCGCGTGCCTTGATCTGGGCTCAAAAAAACTTTAAAAATAAGTTGACAGATAAGACGATTTCGGCCTATGAGTCTTACATTTCGGAACTTCGCCCAGCGTCTGGAGTAAGGAACAATACGGGAGGGAGCAAGCAAACTCCGGCCCGTGTTGTCCCTCTACCCCAACGCGAAAAGCAAAATAAGAAGAGATCAAGGCAAAGCACTTCTCCCTCTTCTTTTCCTTCTACTTCTTCTTTCTCTCAGAGTAAGCGCCTCAATTTGCAAACATCTCCGGTCCATATTGTGACTGAAGATGCTCGCAAATTGAGTAACGCTGTCTCGCCTCGTCTTGTTCCTCTACCTCCTACTCCTCCTCAGCCTTTCTTCTCTGGTTCTCCTAGTGCTCTCACTAGAACTCCTCCTCCTCCTTCTGTTTCTTCTCCTGCTTCTGTTTCCTCTCCTGCTTCTGTTTCTTCTCCCCCTTCTCCTGCCTCTAGTGTGGTTCAACCAGGTATATCGTACTCAGAGAAAGTCAAATCACCGAGCCACAACTCGGGCCGCTCATTTGATTCTAAATTCTCCCAGTTTCGGCATAAAAGCGGAGTTAATTTTGACAAAAGGAATTGGCGCCTCCCCAATGTTTGTAAAAACATCCTTATGATTGGAAGTTCAAATTTAGGACGCATTGATCGAAATCCCCATCCGGACATCCAGGTGGAGTGTTACCCCGGCGCCAAATTCAATCATCTGCGCTCTATGTTTAAAGGGCACAGGGGCCAGTCCAGTCCCCAAAAAATACTGTTAAATATTGGCGTGAATTCTCGAAACGATAATTCTGATCTCGTAGTTAAGCAGTTGCGGAATATGCTTAGCGATATCAGGGTCAAGTTTAGATCAGCAAAAATTTATTTTGCTGAACTAAACTTTTCGCAAAAACTCCCTCAGGCTGAGAGGAGAACCCTGAGCATCATCAACGAAACCATTCGGAAAGTGAAGGACGTTAACGTGATACCAAAAATTGATGACGCGAAGTTTGATGTTGCTCAGGATTTAATCCATTGGACCACGAGAACCGCCAATATTATGTACGATCACTGGTTGAACCACCTAAATTTAAACTAAGTAAAGGCAAAGGTAACAGCCGCCTAACAGATGTGGGATTAGGAACTAATGTGGTTAACCTGTCTGGCACCAATGACCTAACAACCCAAGAGAAATCTCTTTTAGATTGCGGTTTGACTTTTGTACCAACACCAAAGCCTAAAACTGATAACCAAACAAATTTACCATCATACAACTGTAATTTTCTTAGGCAAATGAAATTAGCCGACCGCTTTAGAAACTCCAGCGGTCGGAAACTTCCTTTTACAGAATCATCTGGTTGGTCACCTCCAGATAGTGAAGTAGATCCCGAAATTATTGAGGCTAGCAAACGAATCATCAAAAAGGTGTTCAGCATGAACATACTCTCCGATAAAGACAATTTAACAGCTGGTGAACGGAGAGCCCTCACGAAACTTCGAAAAAATAAGAAATTAGTAATTAAACCAGCCGACAAAGGTGGGTCGGTAGTTGTTCTATCTCGGGATAATTATATAAAGGAAGCCATGAGACAACTCAGCAATACTAAACATTATAAGAAAATAGATTCACTTATTTGGCCTAGTAATATCGAAAAATTCAATAAGATCTTAAAATTTCTCCTCGACGAAGGTCACATTACCAAAAAACAATTGAAATATTTAACAGCTAAGCTCAGTGCTCAAACAAGACAATTTTATATCCTACCAAAGATCCACAAGGACCGT